>PVKA01000947.1:12402-46196 GCA_004027165.1 Ctenomys sociabilis
TTTTTTTTTTTTTGAACCAAGGATTGAACTCAGGCCCTTGTGCTTGCCCGGGAAGTGCTTATTTCACTGAGCCATTCCCCCGGCCCTAAAATGGGTATCATATACCCAGAGTAATGCACCCTTATGGCAAAATTAGTCTTAGATCCACATTAGTGAACTCCAGGTGTCAAGGACTGTCTTCAAAGGTCCTCATTAGGTCCTCAGAGAGCAAAACCTTGCTAAATTCGTGAGTGGCAACGAGTTGTATCTATCTTCACAACAATAATTTCACAGCCTTGTGTATGACCTTTACTGTACTCTGTAATACCCAAATACTTCAGTTATTTTCTTTCAAATATAGCAAAAGATTTTTTCTTAGGTCATTGTAACTTAAGGAAAATACAAACGTTCTTTGAACATCTAAAACAAAAAAAAAAATACAAAAATAAGGAGAAGGGATTATTGTTATACATATCGTCACTCTTTCTGCATAAAGGTGTTTGTTCAGGTTCAGGATTTGTGAGAATAGTTGGGCGCACTCAAGCTTGTTTATCATCTCCAGTCTTTTCCCTGTGGCCCCTAATAGAAGTTTATTGCTGTGGAAATGCAAAGGATTACCATGCTGTACTCTACTCCGTACAGCTTTGTAGTTCACAGTACTGAGAGAAAAGACTGCTCCCTTTCCATGGAGCAGGAGTATCTTCAAATCAAAGGGCACTAATCAAATTGATTAGCTACTTCAAAAATATAACTTCTGAAACAGAGCACAATAGTGGGGTTTTTTGGGAAATATACTTGACATTATCTATTTTTCATCGTTTGGTAGAGTGAAATTATATTGCTTAGGGGTGCTCACTTCACTTGGGAAACCAAACTTGAGAACAACATACCCACATCTTTACAGAAGGAAAAATGGAGAGAGTAATCTGTAAAAGAAGCTTCCAATGTGTTTCAAAGGACAAAGTCAAACTACTTATTTTGGAAGATTCTTCCACACCTGCCATCTTCCAGACTGTCCTCACTGGAGTTCCTCCATTTATCAGTTTTAAATCCTACAGTAAAGCCTAGTTCTAAAAGAAGCTCTATTAGAAAACCAAATATGGACCTTTCCTATCTTGGTGGCATCATTGTTGAAGATCAACGTCACTGGAAAATTCAGTTGCTTAAAAGCCAGAATAACTAGTTTCTTCTTTACTTGATGCTTTGATTAGAAGAGAGCAGTGGGCCAGTTAATTTTGCTTCTTTGAGTCTCTTGTTGTGAGTGACAGTCAAAAAACAATGATAGCTCTTTTCTGGCACCCCCTAGTGCTGTAATTATCTGAACCTAAATAACCCTGGCTTGTATTTATATTCAAATATCATTTTAGCATGCCTCAGCCAAACCTCTTTCTGCCAACTGGGAAGGAAGAAAGAGAAGGGGGAGAGGAAGATAGGAGAGAGAAACAGAAAGAATAAGGAAACAAGGGAAGTTTGAACAAAGAGGGACAAAGAAGGAAACAGAAGGAAAATGGAATGACAAAAACAAGGATCTGAAAAATTACACCTGGGATTACGTTTTAGGCTTGCAAACTCCATCAGCATAAAAGTTATTCTTAATAATGTCCAATGTGAATTATATATTCCATCATATATAAATAAGTTTGGCTTACCAATAGTAAGTAATTTATCATTCTAAAGATTTGAGAAATAGAATTGCCTTCTGATAAGAAGGAAATTTGAAAGATTCATTTATTATAAAGAATATTCTTGGGGCAGGGGAGATGGCTCAGTAGAATAAACGCTTCCCTGGCAAATGCAAGGGTCTGAGTTCAATCCCCAGTTCCACCAAAACAAAAAAAAGGAAAAGAAAAGAAAAAGAAAAAAAGAATATTCTTCATATTATCTGATATAAAATTTCATTAGCTGAAAAATTCCTTCCATGTTTTATTGAAATATTTATCATAAAGTTTGAAAAATTTGGGGTGACACAATACTTTTTGCACACCAAATGTTCCTCAGAAATACAAAATAAGCATAAATGTTCTGTAATTTTGACCTTCGTGGAGTTTTACATTTGTTTTCTTTGCACATTTCTCATTTATCACTTTGACACAGAGCTTCCCCATGACTCCCCCTTCTCCTCCTTGGACAATGTCACCCACTTGCACCTCTCCTCCCTATGCATGGGTGCATAAAGGCATCCACACTCACAATCTCTTCTCAGCCGTTTCCCCTCTTCCTGTTGACGTTAGCTCTGCAGCTTTTATGTTAGGAGAAGAGCTTCTCTTTTTCTAGTCTTACGGGTTAGACAATGCTGCTGGGGCATATAACAGTGACTTCAAAAGGGCAACTTTAGAGACTGGTCAGGAACGCTTCTTATTACATAAACACTGACCTTTCTAATGCTCTCAGCATCAGAATGCTGATATATGCACAGAATAGAAACCCTCAAATAGTCACACATTTGATTTGTTGTGGTCTCTGCATGAATCTGTAGTGGGAGAAAGAAGAAAGAAAGGTTGGAAGTGTTTTATGTGTTCTAGAACAATAGGAAAAAGCCTATGAGATGCTTATGAGTATGGCCTCTAGTGTCACATCTCTAGGAATTCCAGTCCTGCCTTTCCACTGGTCATGTGATCTTGAGTCCTTTGAACCTTAGAAACCTCTTCTAGCAAAGCGATGACATCAAATGTACAGCAGCACCTCACCTATGAGGAGGACTAAATAAAGCTGTGTACCATAAAGCTCTTTGCATAGTAACTTTTAGTTTTCAATTTGAAGTAAGAAAAATGCACATATTGGAATCTACATGACTGCCAAAGGACCTCACTGATTACAATGTGATGGAATCCTTATAGTAAATCAGAAGTTCTCTGGGTGAAGTTGAGAAGTTGGATTTTAATAAGGATCCAAGGTGGTGCTTAGCTATAAAAATGTTTTAGAAACACTGCCTCCAAGGCTTATCCCAATTGAAATAAAAAACATAGAAAAATTGAATTCAGTATGAGGTTTCAGTCCTATCAAGATTCTCTTTCATATTTTCAAAAAAAAAATGCTTCTTTTATCTTCTATGTATTTATACAGAAAATAGCATATTTAGATGCAGGCCTATTTGGGATAACCAAGGCTCTTAGCCTCTAACTTTAGAATGAAACTTACCGGGAGAACATATCTTTGAATTTATATTTTCACAGTGCCTAGTTATTCACAAATACCAAATCTAAGTGTGACATTGCTTTAATCATCTCCAATTGTAGGGAGATTTTCAAGTTGAGGGAATAAAGGAAATGAAAAGACTTTTTTCTTAGAACTATATAAATGTTTAAAGGAACCTTTTACCTAACTCTATACCGTGTCCTACCTAATTTGTGGTTAGAATAAAAACTAATTTCACCCAAAATCCAAAGCAAAGTCACAACATTCTCTTCAAATAAAAGGGTTTTGCCAACTAGGATGGAGATTGCATTGTTTTAAATTTATGTATTGTGTCTATAAGTTTCAGTAGATCTCCAGCATTCGTAAGGCAATCACGAGGGAAGGGCCCCTGGCAGCTAGACTGTGTGGCTCACTGCATGCCATACAGTATGTATAGGATGACATCAGTGTAAAGCAAGCTTTCTTAAATGCTAGTTGCTGGTAGAATAGAAACAAATGTTGGGCTTAGTCGAAGTAGTTATATCAATCTTTAGCGGTTAGTACAAATGATCTCATGATAGAATTTGTTTGGGATAACCAAAAACGAAACAAGAACTTCTTGCTATTTGAAGAGGCATTAGCTTTTTAAGATTTTTTTTAAATGATTATAAAGACAGTCATGGTGTTGGGCTGATTTCTTGAATTGATCTTCCTATTAGAAGGTAAATAAGAATTTATACCTTGTCTGCAGCTTCAGATATTGAACAGATCAAGGGCCAAAGAGATAGTTCTGTGCAGTAAGCACCTGCTTAGGCAAGCACAGGGACTGGGGTTTGATCCCCAGCACCACACACTGTACCAGCCCCACCCTCAAGGATGCTGAGCCGGCCATCGTGTCCAGGTGTGGTGGCCCATGCCTTAAACCTCAGCGCTGGGGAGGCTGAAAGCAGGAGGATTGCTACAATTCCGAGCTGCATAGTGAGACCCTGTACCGAATACTTAAAAAGGAAAAGGAAGATCAGTGAAGTAGAAGTGGAGGAATGTGAAGGTGCAGCGAGCACTGCTTCATCAGGGAAGATGCCTTCCCAGCTGTAATATGCAACAACGGTGTGGACAGAGTAGACAAGCCAGCAGGCTTCGTTGATTTTCTCTGGCTCCTTGCTCTCCCAACTATTGCAATTGCAGATTTAAATAATGCCCCTGAGGGCAACCTCTGCAGAAAGTAAGCCCTTGCTGATTGCTGTAACTTCTTGTCTGCTTTTCATAGCTAGAGTCTTATGAATTTCAGGGCTCTAAGAGGGTGCGATTGTGTGCTTGGAACATGCAGAGAACAGTCCAGGTTAGGTAAATTACCTTTAAATTTAAGTATCATACTTTGGATAAAATCTTCAGGGCATGCTTTTGTTCCAGAGCTATTTATTAATTAAAAAGTAAGCTTCTAAACCAAAGAACATACTGAAGTTAATTCTGAGTGACAGTTTCTTAGTTGTCTAATTGCTTTTCAATTCAGAATTTCTTTATCACCAGATGAAAGAAACTCAATGGCCATATTGAGGGTTGCAATATTGCTGGTGAGAAAACTACACAAAGGTGTCTTTGCTGTGTTTTCCTTATTCCACTGACAAAATTGGAAAAATATATGTAGTATATGTATCACATGTATACCTATAATCTATTTCTGGTAATGAAAAAATAAACAGTTTTATGAACATGTTTATTTTCTTTCAAGTACTAACTAAAGAATATGGTGCTCATATAAACACTAACCTCAGCCACAGTGTTGACTTCTGCTAACACCCCTTTGATGGAGGACACTCACAGAGTAACTCAGTACCTATTGAACACATTGTATTTGCTTTTTTTTGTGAGGACTTACCCTTGTTTGTAAGGACCTAGATTTATAAAATGACAATGTTGTGGAAGTAGACTGACTTCTAGTCGATCAGCAATCCTGCTTTTTAGGTTAACTGCTTTTGGGTAAATTAAAACCAATCAGTAAGGTTTCTTTAATCAAGATCGCCTAAGAGAAACATCATATTTTTCTAGAAAATTATTAATCATTTGATTTCATCACAGTCTCCTAGTCTCACAGCATGCCTCCTGTGTGCTGGGCACTGTTATGTACTAAAGATATAACATAAAAAGACAGATTTCAGATGTCTCCTTTGTATGCTACCTGAGGAAGTTTGATCATGAAGGAAATAAAGAAGGAGCTTGTACTGTATGGTAGATAATGGTGAATGCTAATGAGAAAAATAAGAGAAGGGACAGGGATCATGGCTTGTTTTAATTAGGTGGCTTTACTAAAAAGGGACATTTTGACAAAAGTTTCTGGAAGGTAAGGAAATGAGCTGTGACAGTGGGACAAGAGCATCCAGGAGACAGCAAGCATATGTGCAGGGGTGAGAACAGGACACGCTTGAATGGGTGACCTTGCACATAGGCAGACGGGGGATAATTGATTAAACCAATATCATGCATCAAGGTATTTAGTGTTTGGATGCATTATGTGTTGATTCTATTATATATTTTGGGGCTGACCAAATAGCTCAGCAGATTAAAGCATCTGTAAGCAGGCACAGGGGCTGGGAATTCCATCTCTGCGCCTGTGATGGCAGCCCAGCTCCCGGGACACACTGAGATGGCAATTGAGACTGGGCGTGGTGGCACATGCTTGTAATCCCAGCTCCTGGGAGGCTGTAAACAGACAGATCACTACAAGTCTGATCTACTAGTGAGACCCTGAACACACTGTAGATTATTCCCTAAAATAACATAAAAAAATTATATATTTTGTAATCTGTAGGTAAAAATGTTCAACTTTGATGTGAATTTTAGCATGCCTTTGCAAGAATTCCCAAAGTACAGGTGAGTGATGACTTAATAGGATTCTAGATTGTGTCCAGCCTTATTTTGGTATGCAAATTAATACTTTAAAAGGTGTAACTTTCTCGCATGATGAGTTGTATGTTGCTTTTGCTAGGTGTGAAACTGCTTTTTTCCTCTTCTCTTGATGTTTTTTACAGAAAACATTCATCGATGCCTCTGCTTTCTCCTAATTTCACCCTGTTGAATAGTTTCAGTCAGAAAAAACTTTCAAAATATTATACAGAAGATGCTCTTTGTCCTCCCACCAACTTGCTGATAAAAGCTGGCTAAGGGAATAATGTACAATAGCTAAAGCTCCCCATCAAAATAATCACTGGTACCGAAACACCAAACAAAATAGATAGCAAGCTCTTTACCATAACCTCATAGTGCTCTTGCAGATTGAGGCATAGGTAGTTTTTATATAAATCCAAAGTCCTACAGGACCCATTCTTCAAAGCTTCATTTTTTTTCTTTTTTTATTAATTTTATTGAGAAACAAATAGCAATGAGACAGTTTCAAAACAGGTTAGTAGGACAGTTACAATAATTAATACATTGCATATTATCTTCATAGTAGTTACTCACGGTACAAGATGCAGACATGATATCCTGTCCAAACAGGTCTATTACCATGCACTAAGCTAAAGTCAAAATGGATTAAAGATCTAAACATTAAAACAGAAACACTAAATCTCCTGGTAGAGAAAGTAGGAGGAACTCTTGAACACATAGGGGTAGGCAAACAGATAAAGAACAAAAATCAAATCGCATGGGTAATACTTGAAAGAATTAACAACTGGGACCTCCTCTTATTGAGAAGTTTTTGCAAGTCAAAAGAAATTGCCAAAAAAGTGAAAAGACAACCAACAAATGTGGAAAAAATCTTAACTAATAAGGACTCAGACAAAGATCTGCTCTCTAGAATTTATAAAGAACTAAGATACATTAGGGCCCCAAAATTTAAAGACCCAATCCAGAAACAGGCATCTGAGATAAACACACTTCTCAGAGGACAAAATTATAGAAGTGAATAAATATATGAAAAAATGCTCCATATCACTAGCCATCTGTGAAATGCAAATTAAAACAAAGCCTCTTTCTTGAGACCTGCTCTGCTACTTCAATTAGTTTTGCCTTGTGCTCTCAAACTGTCAGTGGCACCCTGGGATGAGAAGATCTCCTTGCCAAGTGAGGATGGAGTCAGAGCAGCCCTGACCTTGCTTCTTTCTCTATCTATCTATCTAGATATCTATCTGTCTGTCTGTCTGTCTGTCTGTCTGTCTGTCCGTCCGTCCGTCCGTCTGTCTGTCTATCCATCCATCAATCTATCATTCCTCTCTCTCTTTCTCTCTCTCTCTCATACTGGGAACCAAACTTAGGACCTGTGTTTACTAAGCAGGCACTTAGGCTGCTGGGCTATCTCCCTGGTGTGACCTTTGCTTTATATACAGCTGCACCAAGAAAGCTAGTGGCAGTGCTCTTTGTGAAGGAAATGAGAAAAAACAAAGCACATAGCAAGAAGGATTATCAGTTCCCAGAGTGCCCAGTCTTCTTTCCAATCTCTACATGGTTGGACTTGGCTTTAGAAGCCTGAAGGTGAAATACCCTGTGGGGTTCAGATGTGCACAGTTAGCCAGCGATTTCAGCATTGAAGTGCAAGTGAACTTGAACTTGACTGTACCCAGGGTGTAATAGTAGCCACTTTTTCTAATAGGTCCTAAAATTACATTTGAAAATTAAAGCACATGTTCATACAAATTCTTATAAAATAGCCACTGTTCAGGCTCGAAGGAGACAAACCTCTCAGAACTTCTGGTTAAATGCTAGCACATTACCTATTTTTTTCTCATGAAAAATGTCACAGCTGTGACATAAGAATATGCAGATTAGAATACTAACTAAATAGCTCAGCAGATTAAAGTGCCTGCAAGCAGGCACAGGGGCTGGGGGTTCAGTCCCCATGTCTGCCCTGCGGGCCCCGCCCCAGGGCTGTGCTGAGATGGTGATTGAGACTGGGCATGGTGGCACTTGCCTGTAATCCCAGCTCTTGGGAGGCTGTAAACAGGTGGATCACCACAAGTCAGATCAAGTAGTAAGACCCTGAACACCCTCTAAGCCCTTCCCTAAAATATAAAATAGTAATAATAATAATAATACAAATAAAAATAAACAGTAACTTTTCTTTGTGACTTTCGAGCAATGGTTTGGCTGAGAAGGTACAGTACTCAAGAGATGCGGAAGAGTTGTCGTTTCCACAGAGATCCACATTGTACGGAGTTCTGTGGGGAAAACGGTGCTGGTGCTGCCCAGGGCAACACAAGCATCTCTGAGGAAAAGCGAACTGAACCGGACAGGGGAGCAGCAGGGAGGACAGATAGACTGGAGCAGAATAAAACTGGCTGATATCTGTATCACCAGCTTACAAAGTCAGGATCAAATGGATCTGGCAACAGGTACTGAGGACAATGGCATTCAGGAAGAAAGTCTCTTTGCACAAAGGATTGGGATTAAGAAATACTCCTGGTCCATCAGCGCTTTTCTTGACCAAAGTTTGCACTTCAGTTTAGGAAAGAAAACCCTATTAGGAAGACCAAAAAAAGAAAGCATTAAAGACTAGGCTTCAGTGTTCTCAACTCATGCATATACATGCACAAAGAGAAAGAAGAAAACTGTACGTGGGGGAGGATGACTTTGTTAATTGCCTTGTGATTAATGCACAATATATTCATTTGCAGAACATCAAGCTGTACATCTTAAATATGTGCAATTTTTTGTCAAACACAGTTCTCAGCAAAACTGAAATATACTGGAAAATATATAGACAACCTGAAGAACTTGATTTTTAACTTTGTCCAGTTATTGTGAAATTGTGCAACTTGTTGTTATGCATTTACTACAGGGTCTACAGGGTCATTCTCTGTAGATCAAACTCATAGTGATTCTCCTATTTTCAGCCTTCCCAAGCACTGGGATTACAAGCACACACCACCATGCCCAGTCTCAATTGCCTTCTCTGTGTGCCCCAGGGTTGGGACCAGGGCAGCAGAGTAGGGATTGAACCCTGCTCCCTGCGTCTGTGTAATAAGCTGAGCTATCTGGCTGGCCCTCTCTTTTCTGGTTTTGAATATATGTGCTGCTTCTGATTCCCTTTCTATATGAAGACATTGAATAGGCTGCTGGCTGGGGTGGGGGAGAGGAGCCATTTCTCTATGCTCACACCTGCAGCATCACAGCAGTGGAAAGTTTCTGGTGCTGCTGTGCCCCAGTACCTAGGACCTTTCCCCTTTCAAGTCTTCCTGGATACTTTTCACAGTAAGCAAGGCTGATTTCCAAGCAGCACTTACATTATTAGGTTAAATTTTGTACATCAGAGCATTCCGGGAGACCACATTACCCAGTGGGATTTTACTTGGCATGGTACATCTTCCTGAAGGAGGAACTGAGAGTTTTAAATTACAAGATTCAGCCAGGTTTGGTGCAAAATGCAATTAATGGACTTTTTAAAACCATACTGGTATCTTAAAGCATTTCATTTGATGACTTTCCAGCACTTGCAAATGTGAGGCCCTAAATTTAATGGGGAAAAAAGTTGTTATTGGTTGCTTTCCTATCTTTTAGCTTGTTGGCAGCAGTATCCTCAGACAATCTTCTTCCCTTCCCGCTGAAAATGGCAAGAGCTGCTAATGTAGGAAAGAACATGTAATTGAAATGGAAACTTGAGTCAGGTTTTAACCTCACAAGAAAAAAAAAATCTCACTAGGCTTGGAGGGTGGTCCTTGGTATTTTCATTTCTTTGCTGTGTTGGACAATCTTAACCTTCCTCTTGTGAGTAATCAGCGTATTATCCAAATTAGTGGAAATTTGCTGCTTTTGTTCTAATTCAGCTGTGAAGTAAGGAATATGCCCCTTAATTTGATCCAACATGATCCTATTTACTCTGCAGCTCCTTTGAGAAGCTACTGGTTGCATGTAAAAATAATTTTATATAGAAATAATCTTAATCCAGTATTCTGCTATTTTGCAATTAAACTGAGTTTCCATGCCTGTTGAGTTCTCTGTTATTTTTCCTCTTAAAGACCTTTTATCAAGTATTGAGTTGCAAAGGTTGAGTTCTAATCATAAATATTTTTCAGTGTCCAACCACATCTTAAACCACCTAATAAAACAAATTTTCAAAGTAATAGAAGTCCTCTTAAAAATTGTCATATCAAGCCGGGCGTGGTGGCGCACGCCTGTAATCCCAGCACTCGGGAGGCTGAGGCAGGAGGATTGTTATGAGTTCGAGACCAGCCTGAGCTACAAAGTGAGCTTAAGGCCAGCCTGAACTGCATAGTGAGACCCTGTCTCAAAAAGACAAAAAAAAAAAAAAAATTGTCATATCAGTGGCTCGATGCCTTCCTCTCCATGTACTGCAGGGGAAATTAAGCTTGACAATGCCAGGGTACTTGATAATTAGCAGAACATTGGTCACCTTGAAGTGAGTGAGCATGGTTTGCAGGTAGGCATGCAGCCAGCATTGTACTGAGAATGTGACAGCTACAGAGTTAGGAGGTGAAGATACTGAGTGGGCTGTAGAGGTGAGCACATTTAGAATGCAGGTCTTTAGTCAAGAATCTAGGGCTGGGAGATGGTTCAGTAGAATAAGTGCTTGCCTGTCTGAGTTCAATCCCTGGTAACACACACACAAAAAAGAATCTAAAGCACCGTACTTTAGAAACTAGTCTACAATACAGCAAGACATAAGGATTTAAAAACTGCTAGCCTTGTACCTCTCTCTAGCATTCCAAGACAGGTTTTCTTTTTTCGTTTGATTCTTATCTAAACCTATACATGTCTCATATCAGATATACACAGGGTATAATCACTTACTACTAGCTAAGACTGGAAGATAGTAGGGAGTCAATGGAGTCAGTGTTTTATCTAGTAAAATTAAGAAACTATGCATGTCTGTGGTGGCTTTTTATAAATTGATGTATTTATTATACTTTGTCCTAGCTTTCTAAAACAGCAAAACACAGGGGGAAAAATATTCACCTCCATAGCATTTGTCTTCATTAAACATATGACAAGTAATGCTATTTTTTGGAGGGGGAGCAGTAAGATTGTGAAAACTATAAACTACCTGTTTAAAAAAATAAAATTTCTTGTTCTAGGTCCTGCGCTGAGCATTTGGCATATTTGAGCTCATGTAACATAAATCATGCTGCAAAAGCCAGGTGCTACTGTTCACAGAGGGAGACGCCTATGCCAGGACAGCTGTAGCACACCAGAGTCCCTCAGTTTGTAAACAGAGGACCCGTGCTTTTAAGGCAGTGGGGTTTCACCTTTAGGAGCCTGCTCAAACTAGAGTTATATGGTCCTGGTCAAATCATATAACTTCCTCACATTTGTTTCTTTATTAAAATTTGTACAAAACCATCCCTCTCTGATATGGTTCTTGTGCCTATTATGTGTAATAGTGCATAAAAGTTCTAACAGTTCTGCCTAGCACGTCCAGCTTGCATAATATATTTATACTGCATCTTTTTAATTCATAGCTGTACATATGAAGCTCTGACTTTTTAGAACATTTTGATGTTTGCTTGGACAAAATGATTGAAATCTAATGATGCTATAATAATTAAGATTCCAATACTAATATGGCCATTCCAACTAAATGTTTTATCTCAGGGCATGTGATACACAGAAGATATAATGATACAAACAGAAGTATATGTGTGTGTGTGTATTCTTATTGCACACAAGTATAACAAGAATAATATACTTTCATTACTGTTGCTCTGACCTCTTGTTGCATTTTCTTGTGTGTATGTGTGTGTGTGTGTGTGTGTGTGTGTGTGTGTGTGTGTGTGTCTGGCTCAGCCCACCCTGTGAGCAGGATTGAACCACAGTCCCTGCCTTTGCCTAAGCTTGCCTAAGTAGGCACTTTCGACCACTGAGTTATCTTGCCAGTCCTGCATTTTCTTTTCAAAGTTCAATTATATAGAACTTTTTAAAAGTCCTTAAGTGTCTTGGAAATAGGCTGATTTTATGTCCTTTCAAAATTGATGTGTGAAATGCCAAAATAGAACTGAAGAAAGAAAGATCACTGTATTTTAAAACCCTTCTACTTTTTCAATTCACCTTACCCCACATTACCCCACTGATAATACAGTTTTGAAGTTGGATCAATTCCTTTATCAATTCCTTTATTCCTTTATCAACATCCTACAACTCTGCAAAATGACAGAGGCACTTTTGCCTTAGATTATATATATATACAAATGTATTTGTATTGAAATTTTGCCGGTGGTTTTTTTTTTTCACGTTAAAACTGCCAGTGTTTAAACCTTAACTATCATTTATTAGCATATGTTCTTAAGGAAGTGATTTTGAATTTTTGCACTTGATTTATTCACCTATAAAGTGGAGATAATAGCAGATAACTGCAGTACAAATAATTAGAGTTGTTGCAAATGGTAAAGTTTATGTATCCGGCAAGGAGAAATCCTCTATTAACATTAGCTATTATTAATATACCATCAAAAGCATTTTATATTTCCTTAGTTAATTGAAAAGAACTCTGAATTAGTAGATAAAAAAATTCTGAATTCAATCTCTCTCAAAATATTCTCATTATGAAGTCAGACTACTTGGGCTAACTCATTAGATTGTTATGTAAGAACCTCATGTGAGGGCTGGCCAAATAACTCATCGGATTAAAGTACCTCAAGTAGGCACAGGGGCCTGGGGGGTTGGATTCCTGGGGCCTGCTGTGCTGGACCCGCCCCCAGGGTGTGCTGAGAGGACAATTGAGACTGGGTGTAGTGGTGGGCGCCTGTAATTCCAGCTCTTGGGAGACTGTAAACAGGCGGATAACTATGAGTAAGATATAGGAATGAGACCATGGTAGACCGTTCTCTACAATACAAAAAAATAAATAAATAAATAAATATAGAGCCTAATATGATGATGCTACTGGTGACAATGGTATGAGATGCATAAAGTGTCTTAGTGATATTTATGTCGCATCAAAATGTGAGCTGGAAGAAAGCGAGGAGGAATATTTATAGTGAGAGTCCACTTTAAGAGAAAGCAAGGGCAGGCAGGTAGCCATCTGAAGGTTTTGGAGCAAAGAGAGATGAGCTCTCCAGTTTGAGAGATTTCTGTTATTCACCTACTTGGGGGATAAAAGATCCTTTTCATAAACAACCACAACAGCTAGTAAATCCCATAGTGTGTCGTGGTAAAATATTCTTCATGCTCTGCAGAAGCAGATCTTGAATTTCCATTGCTGCTCTGTCTAACCAGTTGATGCATCAGATGGATGGTGTTATGCAGCTTTCATCCTTCAGAGAGATGTACAAGCCTTCAAGATGTACACCAAGATCTGAGAAACTGTAGCATGAAAGTGTACATCTGTTTGCTGAAAGGCATGTGCGTGTTATGAGGGAGAGATGGGGGAAGAGTAGCATTTGTTGATCTTAGCTAGTGAGCACTTAAAAGAAGTCGTGGCTGTCCTATGTGAACACACCCAATTAAAAATCCTAAAAACAATTTGCTAAGTGGATTATTCCTATTCATACTTTTGTAAGTTTCTGAGTACAGTGTATGCTTTTGATTTAAAAAGAAAAAAAGTATTTGGTACAGGGTCTCACTATGCAGCGTGGGCTCATAGTGATCCTCCTGTTTTCAGCCTCCCCAGCTCTGGGATTACAGGCTTATGCCACCTTGCTGAGACTTACTGGCTCAATGTGGCTGGGGGAGGGGCTGGCACAGCATGTAGTACAGGGGATCGAACCCTGGTCCCTGCACTTGACTAAGCAGGTATTTAGTCTCATGAACTACCTTGCTGGCCCTTCTCCTGGGATCTTTAAAAGATACTTAGGGATCTTTCTCTACCTTCATGCTATTTGGAAAGAACTGAATACCTTGATTAAATGAGTCCATCCTTCTCTCATCTGTCTTTCATCAAGATTAATAAACTACTTCAAAGATTGCTAAACTGAACCTAAATAGTTGTTTAATTATTTTCCTACCTAGCAAAGACCCACTACATTCTTAACTAATCTATAATTTATGCATATTGCTCTGAAATCTTAATGTGCATTTTAGAATGCTGAGTACAGAGCAAATAAGAATTAATACATATTGTATTTAATCACTGAAAGTAGATTGCTATTCTTGAACTCTGAATAATATGTAAATTGTCCTTTTGATTGGCTTAAATTGGTTTACTTCAATTCATTATAATTCTCTCATGAAATAATTATAATTGTCCTTTTGCAAACAAATCGGGTAAATATTGTTTAATCAGCAAATGCCTGAAGATACAGTGAAAAATCTGTGGTAGACAGAAGAAGATTCATCATGAAGCCAATAAATTTTTAAATACAGAGTCCTTCACAACTGGGTACCCATTTCCACATTTGTAATTTTATATTCTTTTTCCTCAAGATTCATAAATTATGTAAACTTCAAGCCCCATAAAATCTAAATCTAAACTTTGTCTAGGAAAAGTTCTCTGTCAGTGAAGAAAATACCATACATGTTGAATTGGGTCAAAGCAATTCCATTTATGTTCAATGAACATTGGTCCAAATGCAGTACCTGTGTCAGTCTTAAAGCAGGGAGAAATTGTTTCCGTAAGCATCTTGACAGTTGCCTGTGGTTTTAAGCATCTTGACAGTTGCCCGTGGTTTTAGATTAGCATTAGACTGGGCCGTCAATCACTCCTTTACATTTTAGATTTCCTTTCTTTTGAATAGAGATAGACAAGATGCACTTAGCGACTTACCACAATATCAGGCACTGGGGCGTGTATTCACAGGCTTATGAGAGCAAGTCTTGAAATGTTTCAAAAGAAAGACAACATTACATCTGGTTCATTCTTGCCCAAAGAATTACAAAGCACTTTTTAATTTCAAATTGGGAAGAGAAGGTATTTTGACTGAGAACTGCAAACAAGGCCAGGCTCTTGGTGACTGGATGTTTGTTTACCTGGACTACGTCTCTGCTGTCTTAAAATGACAGCATGATTCACATCTTCATTTGAGAGAAACAATTATTTTTTGAATCACTGAAGGACAAAGAATGATGTGGCTCTGGCTTTGACCCAGGTTCAGTAAGCTTGGCTGTTCAGAATTGCCCCCCTTGCTGAGTACTTTAGAAGTTGATTTCTTGTCAACAATGTGTTTGAATCAATCACTGCAGTGGAAAAAGTAAGATGGACCCTGGAGTAATAACAGCTATGGTAACACTAACAGAGTCTATGTGTTTTAGGGTTCTAGACTCACTGCCTATTTTTTTTTCTTTGACTATTTGCCTGACTGTTGACACAGCATCTTGCTATATCTCTCAGGGTGGCCTTGAACTCACTCACTATGTAGCTCAGGTTAGCCTTGAACTCACAGTCTCAGCCTCCCTGGTGCTGGAGATGAGAGCCATCAGAAAGGGCTCTCATGGTCTCTCTTTTAAATGTTTACTGTTAACTAGTTATAATTAACATGTTTAAGGCTAACTAGCTATTTAAACTTTTTTTAGCTTCAATTTTTCCTCTATTAAAAGTAAATAATAAGCTGGGAGTGGTGGTGCAGGCCTGTAATCCCAGCACTTGGGAGGCCGAGGCAGGAGGATTGTTGTGAGTTCGAGACCAGCCTGAGCTACAAAGTGAGCTTAAGGCCAGCCTGAACTGCATAGTGAGACCCTGTCTCAAAAAGACAAAAAAAAGAAAAAAAGTAAATAATAGTCATGACAGACTTGTGAGAATAAGTTATATTAAAATTCTAGGATTGTGCCTGGTATACACTCAATAAATGTAAAACAGACTTTATAGATTTATAGCAAATTAAAGAGAAGCACACTGTGTTTACAGGATCTTATGTCTTGCCCACTCTGGTTTGTATTGGGGTAAGAGGAGCAAAGAATGGAGGAGCTACACAGATTAATCTTGGGAGGAATAAACAGCAGGCGCCCTGGGGACAACTAACTGCCATTTTTTCCTATGACCTCCAGATGACATGTGGATCGGATAATTTCAAGGAATTTGCTGCACTTTCTCTGGATGGTTTCCTTTTAAAGCTGGGGTCTTTTTACATTTTCTGCTCTCTGTTATGAGGACTGTGAGCCTCCAAAGGAGCACTGTGTGTGACGTGTGGCCCTGAGTGACTGAACTGTTCTAGGAGTTACTGAAATATAGGCTGCTTGTATTTCTGTAGTGTCCCGTGACCACGGTGCCAACAGAGACTTTTTTAAATGATGAAAGACATTGGGCTGGCAGGACACCTCAGCGAATTAAAGTACCTGCTTCATCAGATGCAGGGAACAGGTTTTGATCCTGGAGTGTACTGAGATGGTGATTGAGATTGGGCATGGTGGCGCATGCCTGTAATCCCACGTTTGGAAGGCTGAAAACAGGAGGATCACTAGAGTCCAGTATGTATAGTGAGATCCTGGAGACCCTGCACTAAATACATTAAAAAAAGAGATTATAGTTTAATATTTAAACTTTTTATCATCTTCTCTTGGCATTTTTCTTTACTCTCAGTCAATATGAAGCTAATTTCAGTTAGAGCTTTCCAGAAAGCAATATACTACCTTAAGTGAGGCACACAAAAGTTAAAATATCACAGGATTTCTCTCAGATGAGAGACTCAATGATAAATACAATTAGAGAACATAATAAAACAGAGGATCATGGGAAAGATGGAATGATCTAGGCTTATTAAAAATAATAAATATAGATTTCATATATTACAAACATACACCAATAAAATTTGCTGAGGAAAATAAAGGATTCAAATAAGGTTAATACTATCCAGCAGTAGAATAGGAATTTTGGGTCCGGGAGATAAGGCCAGTCTCGACTACATAGTGAGTTCAAGACCAGCCTGAGCTTCATAGTAATGATATGGGGGAATGAGACTCCCAACCTGAAAGGTACCTGGGATGAGTTCATGTTCTCTAAAACCAAAGAATAAATTTTAGGAACAACAGAGGTTAAGAATAGATGTATAGTGTTCCTGGGGAGAGTCACATGGAGAGAAAACTTTCTCTCAGGCTCTCGCAGAGAGCAAACTGGTCAAGCATTGGCTGTGACTCATCCACATGGATGACACAGACAAAGGATCTACAGAATAAGGTACAGGACTACAAGATAAACCCTGAGGGGACTTCACTGACCTCATAAGAAACAAAGAGTGCATGTGTTGGTATATAGGTCTTGCTCTATCTAGGTCTTAACCATCCAGCAGAAAAGTATAAAAATGAAGTATACACTGCGGGGCCATAATAATAAGTTGAGCTGTAAATGGCTATGGTCGACAACTTCTTCAGATAACTCACTATTGTTGTGGAATGCTGGACTGTGTTGGATTGTGTCGTCGAGTTCAGGCACCTAAATTAGTTGAATGACCATGGAGTGTCCAACTTTGACAGGTGTAGACAAAGAAGGGGTATAGAAAGGAAGAATCATGATGTGTGTGTATGGACAGTACAGTTGGGATAGATAACGCTGTGCTTCTACATAATTCTATGAGAGGCAAGATTTGCACTAATTGTGGTTGGACAGGATATTTTGTCAGTTTCTAGTGATATAGACAACCGCTAGGAAAATAACAAAGTAGAAAGTATTAATTATTGAATCTTTGATGTAATTCAGGTAGAAAAAATAAGATATGCAAACAGCTACACTCTCTTAATTTACTGATAAAAGACATCTGCTATAATAATGTCTGTAAGTATAATATCATGTATGCACCTTCTATGATACCAAAACATTATGAAAACAGTTTGCAGTGTATTAATTTATCAAATCCATCTTGTCAAGGTATCTTAAAACTGTCTCATTGATATTTGTATTTCAATAAAATAAAAATTAAAAAACAAAAAAAGAGTAGAATGTCTATTGGGGAAAGAAAGTTTCTGTGTGAGACAGGAACAGAAAGGGAACCCGAGTGGGTTGCTCAGGGAATCTACCATTCCTAATGACTTTTATAGGGTGAAACCATGTGGTCAGGGGGGAGAACAGAGGAACTCCTTTAGGTGAACGTGAGGCGGGACAAAACTACAGTCAATTGGTGAGATTACAAGCTCCATTGCTCAGCTAAAATTTATTAAACCCTGATCAAATGAGGAAGTGAGTCACATAGCAAGTGGGCATGAATATAGAACAGGAGCTTATCCAGTAGCCAGCTGCTAGCAGTCAGATTAGAGATTCTTTCTGGCTTCCTCAAGGTGATGATGAGTCTAATGCTTACCTTAAGGAAGGTGAGCATTTTGATCTTTGGTGTTTAGGGTTGGCCCACAACAGAGTCATCCATCTCTCTCACGGTTGTAAGGTGTCTTGTTTTCTGTGGTGTTTCCTCTGAGGGCCTAGCCCTCTCTGACTGCTATAATATTTCTATCTAATTCAGCTGCCTACAACAGTAAGACACTATCTCAAAAAAATGTGTGTGAGTGTATACATATATTATATATAATATTATATATAATATAATTGTATATATAATATTAAATGTATATATCATATATACATACACAAAATTTGAAATTTAAGTGTGCCTGATAGGAGCAATGCCTAAAATCCCCATCCTACTATTCCTTCTACAGTACCACAGGGAAAAACAAAAACTCATTTGTCCTACACAATTAAACATAGTTATTGGGAAGAATGGATTTGCTTTTCAGAAGATACACATAATTCAACGTGATTAGTCCCACTTATCTTTGATTATGATTAAAACCAACAGCAATTTGAATATATGCAGGCTATAATAAATTACAACCAACAAGTAAGCACGTTACCTGTGTAGCTCCCCCATTTTTCTCATGGAAGCTCAGTGTCAGCTTCATAATCTTTTTCAAAGACTGTTCAGTTCTTAAGCAGCATCACAGTATTCAGCATGGAGTTATTGAAGACTAATAACATATTAGTTCTAAAATGCACTAATCATAAGACTAATTTAAAAATAAATACTTTGAAACCTTACAGTGAATTATGAAACTGTTCAGCTGCTTTTCATTGAACTTGTATTTAATTAAAAATATTAATGATAGATTTTATGCATGTTCATTGTTACCAATGTTGCATAATAAAAGCACACACCTAACAATATTTAGTTAGATCTCACTATGAACTTAGCTAAAAGTTACATCATAAAGAAGGTATTGTTAGTGTCACTTCATGTATAAGACCATGACAACGCCAAGAAGTTAACTAACATGGTCACTTAATTTGTAAATTGTTGAGCTGGAGAAATGGCTCAGTGGAATAAGCGCTTCTCTGGTAACACAAGTGTACGAGTTCAATCTCCAGCTCCGCCAAAAAAAAAACAAAAACAAAAAAAAACACACGTAAATTGTTGAGCTGAACTTTGGATCTAGACAGCCTGATCTCAGAAGTATAATTCTCAACCACTGTATGTTATAAATATCACCCAAATTCATGACTCATTATTATTGTCCTTCCTGATATATAATTGTTTAAGGATATTTTTTGTGTGTATGCATGCCTATTGATATGTCATTGTGTAAAGTACCTTTTGTTCCATGCTGTGGGGTGGAACTTCACCTATACAAAAATAGATTAATATATATAATTTTAATGAATGTATGATCCATATTTCAAAAATAGCAGGATATATTGATAATGTCTGTTCACGTCTGTTACATCCTAACTTACTGATGGAGAGATAAAGAATTAGAACATTGTTTTATAAAGCCTTTTATACATTAATGAGACTGCCTCTAGATTCAAATACTGGGATTATAGGTGCTAAATTTTCAACTTTTGTCTAGCTTTCTAATTAGACAGAAAGTCAATGCAAATGTTTCCTCCAAGTGAAGAACTAGTAAACATATATTATTAAATATACTTAGGATCAAATGAATGTTTTTATGAACTTGAACACATGTAATCCATGAGATCAGCAAAATTTATGATGGCTACCAGTTTTATTATGCTACTCTCTTTAAAATCCAATAATCGGGGCCAGCCAAATAGCTCAGCAGATTAAAGCACCTGCAAACAGGCACAGGGGCCAGGGAGTTTGATCCCTGGGCCTGCCGTGCTGGCCCTGCCCCTTGGGTGCTTGGGCAATTGAGACTGGGCATGGTGGTGCACACCTGTAATCCCAGCTCTTGAAAGGCTGTAAACAGGAGAGTCACTACGAGTCCAATTCTAGTAGTGGACCCTGAGCACCCTATAGACCCTTCTCTAAAATAAGTAAAAAATAAAAAAAAAATTCAATGATTTCCTGAAGGTAGAATTGTCATATGTTTTGAATTCTATGAAATTTTCTAATAAAAAATTTATGGTAATTTTGTAACATTTCTGAGATAACATTAAAATGTAAAACTTTTATTGAAAAGACACTTCTGGAGAATTTATATATGTGTGAGATAAATATAAATTGTTTCCCTTAAAACAATGTATTCTTGGCTTGGTTTTAGATAAATGTTGGTTTCACTAGTATTCTACTCAAACCATAAATGTGAAGACATACTTTCAAACCAACTATATTGTTTTATTTTACTGTTCTTAAAAAGTACTGGTTTTGTTTAATGCTCATACAATTATGTGCACTTGAGTTTTGCATCGTGCTAACCTTAAATGAGATACTTGTATTAAAATGCTGACTGATAAAATGAAATAGGAATTTTATAGAAATGTCATCCTAAAAGAGTATATAGATGAGATATTTTGAATGTTTCTCTTTTACAACAACTCACACAACAAAGCTGATTTTATAAGCCTGTCAAGCACTAAGAAACAAGATCTCTTCCAAATTATATCAGCCTTTAAACAAAAATATTAAAAAGCCCTAAACAGCTGACATTGTTGAGTTCATCTGTGTTTGTTTTGATTGCCTATGTTTCTTTTGGTTCCCTATGTTTCTAGGACTTGTCTATGCAACATTTTATTTTTTGTTATTTGTTTCATGGCACTTCATGCTTCCCAGGATATCCTTCAATTCACAGGCAGATTTTTCGACCTTGTTTTGTGAATGGAGGTGCTAAGTTACCTGGAAGTTACTACTGTGCCTCTCGCAACACAATGAAATGGATGGACTTCAGAATTCTCTAACAATGTTCATTGTCACCAAGGGCTCATGAAGCAGTCCGTTAAATCCTTCCCTCCAGAGAGCTGTTGAAACAGCACGTAATACTCTTCCCCTTGTCTTCTCTAGATATTTACAGCAGATTTCATGGTAAGTTCTAATGGGTGAATCCAAGCACACTTCAATTAGAGCCCTGGTAAATGTCAGTCCTCACAAAAATTGCTTTTTCTGTTCCTTTAATCTGTAGTCTAACCTCTAAGAGGTAAAGTTAACAACTTGAATTTTTCAAATGTGATCAGATGCCATATTTGGGGGTTTTAATTCATATTCAAAATTCTTTCCAGAGATAATGATCATTTTTCAGATCTTTGCGATGATAGCCCCTTACACTTTTCACCACTTCAAATGTTGTCCTATGTAACAGGCTTTTCCATAATGCAGAAATATCTGAGGAACAGTCTAGAAGGAGTTAAGACTCCGTGCCAGCCAGAGGTGAGAAGGCAATGCTGTGGGTTGGATTTTTACAGGACTAAGATGTTCAGCATCTGTATAATTGACAAAAAGTTTATTCCTTCAAAGAAATAGACCCCTTAATTAACTTATGCTGGCAGCAGTACATTTTCTTTAATATCTTCCAATAATTGCCTTGGGTGGAAGTACTAATACCCAAAAACTTTAACACCATCATAATCATTGATTATCAACAGAACGATTTTTTCTTAATCATTGACTTTTGTGCTATATATACATATGTATTTTTTTGCCAGTCCCTCGAGTAGAAATTTCTCAGGTTTTCCTACCTACTTTTAAAAATATATATATTTTTTTACTACATACACATATTTCCATGTCTAATATGTAGTATCTATTTATGTAATGTATGTAAATAGGTGCCATAATCTATGTGTTCTTGGAAACTTATGTTTTACGATGCTTATGTTTTTAAATATACTTACATTTAGATGTGCAGCTATAGTTTTTTTATTTAAAATTCCAAGTTGTCCTAGTATAGAAGTATATTACATTTTGCTGATCTATTTTCTAATTGTTAAACCTTTGGAATTATTCTCCCAGATTCTTATGTTATAAACAATATCACAATGATATTTTTTTCAATAATTGCCCCCATATTCTTGGCAATGCCTAGTCTTTCTAGGCTTTAATCATTTAATTTTTGCATGATAGTTTTGAAATGGCATAATTTTGTATAGTTAACTGCTGTGTTCCTGCATTTAAAAACCAAACTTTGCGTGATATTTTATGTATCGAAAGAATTTTAAAAACAGTTTTAGGTTTTTATAATACTTTAGTAAATGCAAATTTTATGGAAGAAAGTGAATATATTAGTTGATTAGAAGAACTTTTTGTCTTTCACAAAAGGAAAAAAAATCAGTTTTGGGAGCCAAACATTTTAACATACAAAACAATATTTTCTTTATAAATTGTAAGCCTTTACCATTTCCAACTTGTCTTACTGGAGCAGAAAGATTTAGGGTTTTGTTTTGTTTCAATTTTACATTTTAAAAAGATGAACCAACTATGTCTTCGGTTGAAATGACAAGCTATACCTACCTGACCGAGTCGGGGTGGGGGCAGTGGATCAGGTCTCATATTCCTTTAGTACTGCATACTCTGCCTGAGTCATCTTAAAAATGCACAAATGAGAGAAGAAGTACATTGTTCAGAAATACAGAGAGACTTACTTTTTATGTTTTGTTTTTTTGTGCTGGGAACTGAACTCAGGACCTTGTACTTGCCAGACATGTGCTGTGCTGCTGAGCCATATCCAAAATAACTTTATATTAATTTTATTTAATTTATGTATTTATTTATTTATTTATTTTGGTGGTACTGGGGATTGAGCATATGTATATATATATATATATATATATATATATTTTTTTTTTTTTTTTTTTTTTTTTTAATGGACAAGAGCTCTTTTCTTTGGGACCTACCGCTCTCTGCACATGCAGGGAACTACTTCATCTCTTCCTCTGTGGACAGGGTCTTGCTGGTCTCGCAGCCTCCTCGCGGCACTTGCCCCTGGTCTTCCACCTGAGAGCCTCGCCTGCTCAGCCAGCAGCTTTCCGGCGGCCTCGTCCGCCTTCAGCTTGCAGATGTGCTCCGTGAGGATCCGCTTGCTCTTGAGCACATTCCCCTCAGGCCGCTCCATCTTCTTAGATTCCGGTGCGCAGGACCTGTGGTCTGCACACCCATGTCACCTTCTCCGGCATCCGGGCGTTGGCTGGACCCTTCCACTTACCGATGCCCATGCGCCTGCCCTTCCGGTCAGCAAGGTGTTCTTCTGGCATCGCGCCCAAGAATGGACAGTCACAGACTTGCGGATGACCAGCCCATCTTTGATCAATTTCCAGATCCGCTGATGGGAGCTGGCATTGGCGATTTCATTGGGCTCGTTGGGGTCCAGCCAGGCCTTCTTTTTGCCACAGCGGAGGACGCTGGAGGCCAGCCTCTTCTGAAGCCTGAGCATACTCGTGGCTGCCACCGGCAGCAAAAGGAAAGAACTGTACCTACTTTAGGATGTCCTACAAAACACATTTGTTCAGAGTTTGAGATGTACATTTTCTCTGGAAATAATAAGATATAATTTAGAAAGTCAGTAGTGGCTAACTGCTCATTAATGTAATGAAAAAATACACACAAAAACACCTCATTTGTCTTGAATTAATGCAATTAAAAGAACCCTGATCTGTCTGGAAGGATCGAACCTCTTTTCTGCAGTATTCTTTCCTTTGAGGAAATACAGTCTGTACCGCCACCCCATGCTCTGTTAGAGGTCTGAAGACAGTTTACCTATGACCCTCTAAGGCTCAAAGCAGCCACTTTTAAACAGGAGCAAGTCAGTAGAGAAATGTCATTGGTAATTTGCTGGGAATTCCTGGAACGTTGATCATTTTGAGTTGATAGGAAATATAAATACTTTCCCACTTAGCTACAGTATTCATTAAGTGATACTCTCAGCTACCAGATTCAAAGATTAATTAGGATGACATCTATTATTTTATGTTTTTATTGTTTTAAAACTAATTGAAACTGTAATGATGTAGCTGGCAAGATTTACATTCAGCTGAGGGTATAATTGCTTTTCTACTGAAAAGTCTACTGAATGGTCATAAGTGGAGTCCTTGTAGACCAAGTTCCCTTCCCGTACCACCACCACACGTGGTAGGTACAGAGAGGGCCCAGGAAGAAGGCAGCCCTGAAGTAAACCACTCTGCAATCTGAATATTTCTAAATTTAGATTCATATTCTTTCAGGATTGAATAAAGATCCAGGGGGAAAAAAGACAAATAAAATAAAATTTAGTCAAATTCCGGTGAGGGATGGCATCGAGCTCCTTTGTCAACTTTTCTGGGTTTCCGTTCCCTATGAGTGCAGAAGGATTGATGCTTCAAGAGGGCATTCGCCCCTTCAGTCCTGAGTGGTTCTCGCTTTCCTTCTCTCTTCCCCAGCCCACCAAATGGAGGGCTTGGCTTTTAGCATTTGGATAAAAGCCATAGATCCTCCCACGTTTCTCTTTGTACCCAGAAAGCCTGAATCCTGTGAGTGGGCCTGCTGTGCTTTTCTTCTTTGTGATCTGGACACTCAGCACAGTCACTGCGCTCCTTCTGTGCTTCAGCTCCTGTTCCAGACCACCATGTAATACAGACCGCGACCTCCTGCTGCCTCAGTTACGCCCTCCCGTGGCAGCTGCTTACTTTAAAAATATGAGAGCTGGGCACGGTGCCCACCACTCAGGACACCGAGGCCAGAGGATCGCTGTGAATTCGAGGCCAAGCAAAGGCTACATAGTGAATTCAAGGCAAGTCTAGACTACAGGAGGCCCTGTCTCCAAAAGCCAATTAAATTAGTCCTTATCTCCACTTAAAATTCTTAGGATGTTTTCGTTTCATTTCAATTAAAGTTGTTATGGGAAGAGCTGTAGGTCTCTGTGTCATTTGTCCCTCTTCACGTTGAATCCTCTCTGCTGGTCCTTCTCACTTGCACCTTGACCCTTCTTTTTGTTTCCTGGCTCAGGTTCTTTGTACAAAATGTTTCTACCACCTGGATGATCTTTCTTGAGATCTTCACATCATTTTCATCTTCTGGTTATTCATTTTGGGGTTTGATTATCTTGGTTTCAGAGAATCTTCTTTACCTTTTCTATATGAACTTCTCCCCAGACAGTACAAGTCACAATTTAACATGTCCTTTTCCCTCCTTAGTCAGCGTTTTCACAAATAAAATTATGTTATTACTGCTAATTTAATACCTATTTCAATTAGTATCTTCTGACCAATGAATTTTTCCCATATTTTTTTTATTTCATGAGAGTAATGTCAGTATTGATCATTTATTTACAGCATTTTGACCAGCATTTGACAAGTTTAAAGGATTCAAGATATAAAAATCTCTGGGCTGGGGAGATAGCTTAGTAGAATAACCACCTGCCTGGCAAGCTCAGGGTCCTGAGTTCAATCCCCAACACTACAAAAAAAAAAATTCTCAAAAGATGCTCATTCATTTCCATCAGTGTATGTGTGCTTGTGTTTGTATGTGTGCTTGTGGGTGTGTATTCTAGTAACTGTGCTAGTCGTAACAGTGGATGCAAAGTTGACCCAACACTCGTAGTAGTGTTGGCATTCTCCTTATCCACAATAGCAGCTAAAACATGGGGGGTGAAAGAAACTTCAAATAGGAAGCAAAAAGAGAGGAAGAAAAAAATGAGTTTTAAGAATTTTTTAAAATTTGAGTTAATAATTTTTTTTTTCCTTTCATGGAAGATATTGCATAGAGTATGCGATTTACCCTAGACTTTAGTGATTTAAAATTTCATGAGTGAATGTCAACACTATTTTGGAATAATTGCTGGAAAAGTGTTAACTGAGGCAGAAAATCACTTCAATGTGAATTGGATGAATAGTCCTCAGGCACCTTTAAGGTTTGCGTATAGAATAATAAAGCATAGACAAACTAAAATTTACAGTGAAACTTTGATTATTTATAGGACTAATTCACAATATTTACTGGTGTGGAACACTGTATGCCATGTACTGGCTGTTCTTCTCACCCATTTGAGATGAGAATCCTGTGTAGTCAGGGCTTTGAAAAATTCCTGGTGGATACACATTAGCGGAAGGACTACAGTTCCACTGTGTACATTTGATCCCTAACTCTAGCTCCTAATCACTCTTTCCCACTCAGAAGTAACATTTTCCAGGTATTTTTGGAGAATTAATTAGCTTCCATTAATTAATTTGTTCCATTATTGCCTTAATAACACCATTGCACATCAGGTAGCTCAGTGTAATGGTGTGGACCTCATTTGCCAAGTGTAGTACAACAGACTTTTGCTTAAATGGAACTCTTCTGCAATATCAGTCAATTAACTAAAGGGATTTTTAAAAGCCTACCTGAAGCCACTTCTTGCCAAGATCCCAGAGTTACTCCCATGGGTAGACTAAGTCCCTATGTTCAAAACTTTAAAGTCTATTTTGGAAGAAAAGACTTCAGTTGCAGAACTATCTGAAACTATTAGAAAACAAGGATTCATATTCCACAAAATGTGGTGCAAACAGAAAATGAGAGAGAAATTCCCAGAATAGAGTAATTGATGTCAAGGTTCAGCTAAGTTCTACTTTCATTGATTCAACTAAGTTTGAAGCTTCTTGGTTGTGTTCTTTTGTGCACAAAATCTTCTCTTGTCAGGCTGGTGCAATAGCTCAGCAGACTAAATGCCTGCTTAAGCAAGTGCAGGGACCAGGGTTTGATCCCCAGCACCACATGCTGTACCAGCCCTGTCTCCAGACACGCTGAGCCAGCCACCGAGACTGGGTATAATGGCGCATGCCTGTAATTCCAGCACTGGCTGAAAACAGGAGGATCACTAAGAGTCCAAGGTGTGTAGTGAGACCGTGTACCAAATACATTTAAAAACAAAAAATCTTGTCAACATCTATGGAGGGTGTCTAGAAGAAAAGAAGAAGGAATAAGGGACAGACCCCTGAAGAGTGCCTAGTAAATTTTATTTACATATGTATTTATGTTTCTTCAGTCAATCCTGATTATTGTCTTGCAAAATAAAACAACTTGCACATAATCCATAGGTGAGGAAACTGAGGCACAGACAAGGGAAGAATTTGCTTCAGCAGTTTAGCCAGGACATGCTGGAGGCAGAGGAAGGCTCCTTTACTCTGGACTGCCCTGCACAGTGGCCTGTAACCTACTAAATTAAAAGGAAACTGTAACAGCAGTTACTACAAAATGAGATTATGGGGCTGGCCAAATAGCTCAGTGGATTAAAGCACCTGCTTAGGCAGACACAGGAGCCAGGGATTCAATCCCTGGGCCTGCAATGCTGGCCCTGCCTCTGGGGCTTGCTGAGATTGCAATTGAGACTGGGCTTGGTGGCACCCCCTGTAGTCCCAGTGCTTGGGAGGATCACTGCGAGACCAATCTATTCAGTGAGACCCTGGACACCCTGTAAAACCTGTCCTAAATGCAAAAATAAATAAAGAAATAAAATCCTGAGCTACTACTACATGTCAATAATTATAAGGTAAAAAATATCAGTTGTAACTTAAGCAGTGGGTGACTTTTTTTTTTATCTCTGTGTCACTATATTTCATTATTTAATTTTTTTCTCCAAAAAAATGGCCTCTCAAGATAAATACAGTTGGGAAGATTAAAATTCTATTCCTTCACATAATTTACCAAAGAAAAAGTTAAGTGGGTAAAATATCTTTGTGCCATCTCACAATACTGAAATAATGTATTTCACATGAGGCTCTGCTTAGAATGTTACATTTTGTCCAACAATAACAACTTAATGTATTGTTTCTCTTCATTCATTCTAAGCTAAACTTGTTTTAGTATTTCCTATAAATGGTTTAACATTACTTAAGGAAGCTTTGTATTTATTTTTATTTATTTATTTTTTGGCCAAACCAGGGATTGAACTCAGACCCTTGTGCTTGCCAGGGAAGCACTTATACCACTGAGCCAAGTCCCCAGCCCTAGGAGGCTTTATAATACCTGTATTGTGTGCACACTTACTTGTTCTCTGAGAATTCCTCTGTAGTAATTATCTTATTCTTCAAATTAATAACTGGCAGCCACCTCTGATTTTTGGATCCTGGGAATGTCAGTAGTCTAAACTGAAATGTGCTGTGAGTGTAAAATTCAAAGATTTCAAACATCAGGTGAAATATCTTAGGAATACTTCTGTGTTGGCTACATATTTAAATAATAGCATCTTAAATAAATGAGCTAAAGGAAACCTATATTTCAAAGTAATTTTATCTATCTACTTTTTAAAAACATTCTGTTAGAAAATTTTAAATTACCTACATTTGCACTAGGTATAAATGATGAAGGAAAATTGTCATGGTCATTCACCTCGTCCACACCTTGATGGTCATCCTAATTGCCTATAGTTTTGTCCTTTAAGCCCAGGCCATGAATGGCATACCTAGTGATGCTGTGTCTATGGGCAGTTCACCTCAGTCTGCTTGCTGCATCACTGTGTCTGTCTTCCAGTAAGAAAGGCAGCGGTGGAAAAGAGGGAGCTTCTGCTCCTTCAGAGCCTTGAGTAAGGCAGAAATCACCTAACACTAATTTACGGCATGAGTAACACAAAGGCACAAACTGCTTAAGTATCTTTCATTCAAGAAAAGGGAAAAAAACATTTAGGAATTTGGAGAGCAATGCAATTGAGATAGGCCGGTGACAAGAAAGAATAAAACAGAGGAAGTTTACGGGGGTCCTTCCAGACGAAGTAGCACTGGCAAAGGCTGAACAGGAGAAAAGAGGTATTGTCCAAATGAGAGCGAGCATGGCAGTTGACCCAGCATTAAAACATGGAAAACTAATAGAAAAGGCAGGTGATATGTGACTTGTGGAAGTCTCACTGCCAAGGAGGGACAGCTTTGTCTTTCATTTCTTAGGCTTTGGGGAGGCACTGAAGCTTATTGATGTGAATCACATTCCAGCACTGCAGGTGTCGGAACTCAGTGTGCAGATGCTAAAACCTGGATTAAATTTGGAAGAAACAAATCCACAAAGCCCTGTAGCCTCTAAGCAAAAGGTAGAATCGGATGGTGCTGTGAGGGTGAAAGGAGGAGAGCAACACAAATGGTATTGTATGTGCTCTGTCCTAGAATCCCAGAATGTCATTTCTGATGTGTCTTCATGATTAAGTAATCTTTCTTAAAATTGTATTCTAGGATCTGGGCATGGTGATGCATTCCTGTAATCCCAGCACTTGGGAGGCTGAGGCAGGAGGATCACTGTGAGTTTGAGGCCAGCCTGAACTGCATGGTGAAACTCTTGTTTCAAAAAGATCACTAAATAAAATAAAATAAAGAATTTAGAAAAAGAACAACTTCTTTCCTAGAAGATAGGTTAAAAAGAAGTAAAGAAAAAGAAAAGAAATTTAATCTATTTAGCTTTCTTAGGTTTCCATAATAAAAATAGTCTTCCATGCATGATCAGAGTTGAACATGCTAATGAAAATCAGTTTAAAAATGTGAGTGCAAATTGACAATAGATTATGTTTTTCCTTGCAACAGATATTTGTGCTGTTTACCACACTGTCTCAAACCCAAATTATGCTCATATTTCCTAGATAATTCTAATATTAGTAACTGAAAGTAAAGATATAGTAGCAATATATTTCTAATCTTGGGAGAATTCAATGAATATATTTAAATTCCTAGCAGCTGCTTCAGGCAGGAGACAAAAATGCAGCTGTCTTCTTTTCTTGACCTGCATCATTATTCATGTCTCAAGATAGACCCAGCATTTCTCTAGAGAGAAATTTAGGTGTGATTTGTACTTAAAAATATGTATATGAGAGCCAAGACTCTGATCCATTCATGATGCTATCCAGAGAGCGCTAACAAAGGACCTCATTGTGTTCTACAGTATTCGCTTAGGAAACCTTTTCTGGGAACAGTGTGCTCACATTTCAGTTTTGTCATTTGGGAAATGAAGGGGTTGGATTCTTTTAGTTGGAAAATTTCTATAAGCTCAGTCTACTCCCAAATACAAAGACCATGGGTTTGATTTCTAGAAAGAAAAATAAAGAATCAATCAGAAAGGGAATTTTCCTGTAGCGGCAGATTGACTGTTCTGTAAACTGCATTTACTGAATTGTAGAGAAGGTAAAGGACCCATTTCAAACACCAAATTCTCATTCTCTGTCAGAATTTCAGCTCTTTTCCCAAAATGCACATAACAGTGAATCTCTAAAGAGTTTGCTTTCAAAAGATAATTCTTATATTGAAAGATCAAGTATAAATGGTATAGAAAACTTTACTAGTCATTGAATTCCAATATATTAGTATTTTAAGACATACACATTACCTCTAGAATGTTGCTTTAGTGTTAAATGTATGGCTTAGGATCGTAGGATCACAAACACATAAATAGCTGGCTTTTTATCTAAGTACTAAACAACTCATAGCATAGTAAAGGAACAAAAGTATCCAAAGGAGTTGGCTCCACTAATTTGGTTCTAGAACCTCTGCTTTTGACCTGAACACATTTCAGAACATTCCAGGCCTTCATCTTCTCATTATACTCTGAATATGATTGCTGAGAACCGTTTGAGAGGCAATAGACAGACAAGCAGCTCTACTCATGAACAGTTTGGTTATTTTCAATTGCATACAAAATATGGAGTCAAACACAGATCATTCATTTTAGCCATTCCTTTTATACTGCTTTTTATTGATTTATGTATTTACTACAGGATCTCACTATGCAGATCCTCCTGTCTTCAGTCTCTCAAGCTCTGGGATTACAGGCACACACACCATGCCCAGTCTCAGTTACCACCACAGCACACCAGTGATCGATCCTGGACCCTGTGTCTGTCTAAGCAGGCACATTAGCCCGCTGAGCTATCTGGCCAGCCCTTATACAGCTGTTTTATTATTGTTTCCAAGATAAGCAATCACTAGAGCATCAAAGACAGAATGATTCATAAATGCTGACTGAAGTAAGCACAAACTTCTGTGGCCACATCCTGAATGCTTTACTGACAAATTTTTCAGAGTTTAGAGATCAGTCATTCATTCTTCCATCCCACATCTCTTTGGTCCTCATTAGGGTCAGCCATACCTAGGCTCCGACTACACAGTGCACATTGTTCTTAGCATGAGACCTCAGATTTCATGCATCTTGGAAAACACTGTCATCCATTGTTTTTGTTTGTTTGTTTGTTTGTTTTACTCCTTTTACTTAATCCTGTCAGATTGATCTAGCTCCTGTATGAGAAGCATCTTGGGCTAGGGAGATAGCTCAGCAGTCTAAGAACCTGTCTGGCAAGTTCAAGGACCTAAGTTCAATCCCCAGCACCACATACCCCTCTAGCCCTGCCCCCAGGCACACTGAGCTGGCCACCAAGACTGAGCATGGTGGTGCACACCTGTAATCCCAGTGCCAGGGAGGCTGAGACAGGAGAATCACTATGAATGTAAGCTGCACAGGCAAGACCCTGTACCCAATAAATAAATAAAACATTAAAAAAAAAAAAGAAAAGCATCTTAAATCCTTTATTTCAGAGCATAGATTCATATACTTAAATACAAGAATCGCCTGTAGTTCAAGATGCAATTTGCTGAGCAGGTACGATGGCACACACCTAGGATCCCGGTACTTAGGGGCTGAGTTAGGACGGTCACTATGAGTTGTCAATCAGCCTATACTACATAGTACATTCAAGACTAGCCTGAAGTACATGGCGAGACCCTTTCTTTAAACAAAAATAACAAAAAGAGAGATGTAATTTCCTGGGCCCCACCTCTGTATATAATAATTCAAACTTCGCAATAGGGAATAAGAGCAGGCCTGATAACCATGTTCTCAAGAGATTTCTGATCAACGAGCTCATCTATAGCTATATGCCTTGTTTTCACTTAAGGATGATTTGGTCTTAGTGTTCTTACCTAAGTGATAGGAATTTCATCTGAACTTCACTGTTTCTAACAAGAGATACTTCTTAGAAGACTCATGTGTGCTTTCTTCTCAGGAAAACCCAGAATTTCTAGCTATAACCCAATCTCCAAAAGAGTACATGTTCCTATCTGATTAAAGTATACTAATCTATGATTGGAAAATCAGGTCAGGTTTGAAACTCAGGTCCGCTTTACAAAAGCTAGATTTTAAGGAGCAATCATAAGGATGTCTTATGAATCAGTTAAACCAACATGGAGTTTGAACTTTCCATCAAGAGGTTAAGAAATTGATAGCACTGGCTTCAGGTTTAGATCGAGGTCCAGTAGTAACTAACAGTAGTCCTCAATGATTCTTTCAATATTTCAAGTATGTGTAAAGTTCCAGAAAGATTTTAAATCAAATTTTCACATAACATAGAAGGGGCAGGAAGTTAGGAGCATAAGGCTTAAACTTTTTAGGTGTACGTGGAAATGAACTGCGGTTTTATTTCAGGACTATTCCCTGTCAAAACAGGACAGAAGAGGGGCTCATTTGTTGACAAACTGTTAGCTGGGTATTTCTGAATTAAGGAAAAACATGTGAATCAGTGTCCTGGGAAGAGGTTTGGGTGATGCAAGAGGAAATTTTGTTGTAGTGTCCAATAAAAATACACAATGTAATTCTCTTTTCTGTGAGAGCTATAATATAAAATGGATATATTCTCTGCCTATTCTTTTTTTTTTCCTTTGAACACACATTTCTACATTTAGTTGCCAAACTTTTAAGGGAATTAAGAAATCAAGTGACATGGAAACTTTATCTGGAAAAAGTGATATTTACCTATGAAGGGAAATTGTAGAATTTAGTGTTTTCATATTTGAATTCAAGAAGGAAAATTTATTCTGCATAAGAATGTTATAGAGACATATACTTAGCATTACTTATAAATAAGATAAGATAAAAATTATTGAGGAATATTTTAGGTTAAGCCGTGTTTAGTGAAGATACAAGGTGGGTTACAGGAGCTTCTTAGGTCTTTAAGACATCTTTTTTTGTGATTGTGATTGTGATTGTGTGTGTGTGTGTGTGTGTGTGTGTGTATGTATGTTCCGTAATGATCTAACTATCATAGTTGTAGCTGATTTTAAAAACTTGTTCAGGGGGCTGGGGACATGGCTCAGTAGAATAAGTGCTTCCCTGGCAAGCACAAGGATCTGAGTTCAATCCCTGGTTCTGAAAAAAAAAAAAAAAAAAAAAAAGGAAAGGAAGCATAGTCTCATTCCAAAAAGAAGGATATATATTGACTATGACATGTAAAAACAATATAGTTTTACCTATATTGACATGTAAAAACTAGTTCATTGTGAGCACCTGTAATAACTGCCTCCAGAAATGCAAAGTTGTGCATACAAGTGTTAGAGCAGTAAAGCATGAATTTCCAATGAGTTTCCCATCTCTGCCTTCTCACCCCACTGAAGGAGATAGAGGCTTAGAATCTGTCCCTAGCACCATTTGAACTGTGAAGATAGATGGTGTATTCTTAAAATCTCATGACACTCTTAGCTAGCTTTTCTTCCTCTATGTCTGCTATCTGCCATGGTGTCAAAAGCCTTAAAAAAAGGATACTAATGTTCTTTTTACTTTTATATATTCCCCAAACAATTAGCTTATGAAAAGAATATTTTACTCCAATGAAGAAAATTGTTCTGTCACCCAAAAAGAAAGGTTCTTCTTTCTATACAGAGATTTCCTTGCCAAAAACTAATTGCTTAGCATAAAAATGCTGTACTTGTTTCATGCATTAGTCAAATCAATTCTCTCCACTATAATAATGCTCAGCTATTGTATCTG
>PVKA01000947.1:51821-166306 GCA_004027165.1 Ctenomys sociabilis
CTTTCTTGCTTTCTTGCTTTCTTGCTTTCTTGCTTTCTTGCTTTCTTGCTTTCTTGCTTTCTTGCTTTCTTGCTTTCTTGCTTTCTTGCTTTCTTGCTTTCTTGCTTTCTTGCTTTCTTGCTTTCTTGCTTTCTTGCTTTCTTGCTTTCTTGCTTTCTTGCTTTCTTGCTTTCTTGCTTTCTTGCTTTCTTGCTTTCTTCTTGCTTTCTTGCTTCCTTGCTTCCTTGCTTCCTTGCTTCCTTGCTTCCTTGCTTCCTTGCTTCCTTGCTTCCTTCCTTCCTTCCTTCCTTCCTTCCTTCCTTCCTTCCTTCCTTCTCTTTCTTTCTTCCTTTCTTTCTTTCTTGGAGGAACCAGGCAGCCACCACAGATTTCAAAACCAAATATTGAAAACCTGAAAATGTTGGATGAACTTCTTTTAAGTAGCTTTGAGTCTTAAAACAATTTGGAGCTATGAATTGTCAGTGTTCCTGGATGTGTAATAATGGTCTGCCAAGGAGGCACTACAGGTGATTTAATTCTGACTTTTTGTGAAAGACCTGAATCACCTCACTTTTATTTTATATTAATTGTTAGTTTTCTGGTTTTTTTCATCTGCAAAAGTAGGTCAAATTCAGTTATTTCAATCCTTCATGAAAACACATTCTTCTACAAATTGCTTAGCTAGATTTTACAACTCCTTGAATAATTTCTACATTTCTTCCAAGCAAAAAGATCTACAAAGATAGAACTCATGTATCTTTCAGCTTCAGTTTTATCCCTAATACCGAGAACTATATCTGGCATAAGACTTTTACCCAAAAATATTTAATGCATGAAAGATTGTAAGAATAAAATGAACATTCAGCATAGCGCAGCAGACTAAGTGCCTGCTTTGGCAAGCGCAGGGACCAGGATTTGATCCCTGGTTCCGTGTGCTGCACAGGCCCTGACCCCAGGTCAAAGGAGTCCAGGCATGGTGGTGCAGGACTGTAATCCCAGCACTGGGGAGGTGGAAAACAAGAGATCTCTATGAGTCTGAGCTGTGTAGTCTGAGCTGACCATGTGCCAAATACACAAATGAAAGAAAAAAAAAAAGATAAAATGAACATAATTGTCAGTGAATTGGAAGCTTGGCCTCATGACGTCACCATCTTCTTAGTACCCCCCCCCATCTCTTATGCTTAAGTTGCCTGCCGTTTTGTAACTCCTAGGAAACCATTTTTTTTCCCTGAAAAGTACCAAGTGAAGTGGGAGAGAAAGAAAGAATATAATGTTACACTCTGTTAAGGCAGTACTTTTACAATAGAAAGTGGAGAATACAAAGAAGGATCTGAATAGTTCCTCCATATTTTCCCTCTCTTCCTAAAACAGTTCCTACTTGCATGTGTCTCTTTATAATTATCCAAATATTGATATTTTTAAAAAATGAATTTGTGGAGTATTTTAAGGCACATGAAACACTGTCCAGTGCAGTGTATTTTTCTCTTCCTTGGCTATTCTAAACAGCATCATCTCAAAAACTATTGCAATTATTTTATATTATTTTTTTCATTGTAATGATTTTAAGCTGGGGAACGGAAATGAAAAAGAAAATGAAAGCAAAAACCAGCAGCCAAACATCACTAGCTATTTTTAAATGTTTGTTCTCTGTGGACTTTTTCCAGAGAAGGTGAAGTTCTACTGAGGCCAAATGGTGCAACATAAGCATTAGCAAGTAGCCTTTTGTTTGATGCATGCAACTTATGACAAATACGATTGCTTGTAGAGTAGAGCTTCCCACTTTGTCTGTGGCAGAAGCAGTGTGTATTGTCTCTGTACCATGCCTTGAGTGAATCAGGCTTCTCTAGTAAGACTTTGCTTTACAGAAAGTGAGACTTTCCAAACTTCCTTTGTAATTCTTTCTGATTCTAGCATGTGTATGGCTTCTTACTGGCTAGAAAATAAAACTAGCGTTTGGAGTTAAAAAAAATTGTTTATTTTACTTGTAAGTACAAAATCAAAAATACTTTATATTAATACTCTCAAAAAAATAAATAAAAAATTTAAAAAATAGAAAGGACCCGCAAAATAGCTCAGCAGATTAAAGCACCTGCAAGCAGATACAGGAACCGGGGGTTCAATCCCCAGGCCTGCCTTGCCCACCCCGCCCCCTGGGCCCCCGCTGAGATGGCAATTGAGACTGGGCGTGGTGGTCCACACCTGTAATCCCAGCTCTTGGGAGGCTATAAACAGATGAATCACTAGGAGTCTGATCTAGTAGTGAGACCCTGAACGCCCTGTAGACCCGTCCCTAAAATAAAAATAAATAAATAAATAAAACTATTAATACTCTTTTCTTATGAATTACCCTTAAAAGTTATGCTTTGATTTATAAATAGTAAAGCACTGATCTTGCCTCTGATGGTAAGAATGTTTACCCTGTTTCACTCCAGTCATGCACACTTATGAGTGCCCTTAGATACTAGCACCGCCCTTGACCATGAGGAGTGACTCCTCCAGGTCTCAAGAACCCATTGATTTGAGTGCTACCAGGAATCACGCTTACATTGTGAGGAAATTAGGCATTTTCATTAACAAATGGCATAGTTACGTGTCCTGTATTCTGACCAATGCCGTCCTATAGCTCATTGACTTATAATTTAGCTTTTCAGGGTCACTGAGTGAAGTTGTGATTCGTGAGTTGTTTATTTCTGAGCTGAGGATACTTTCATTCTCTGCTTTTCAGGAGCTTTCTATATACATACTGACCAGCTCTCTCAGGTCCTGCCTGCAGCAGCATGAGTGGTCTTTAAGAGAGTCAGAGAAGCCTTTTATGCTAGAAAACACAACAGAAAAGGTGTATGTGTATTGTAGAATCACAATGAATGTGACATTCCTCAAAACAATAGACTCATAGAAAACCAGTGAGAAGATAATAGAAATGAAAAATCCTTAACAAATATATCCCACCAAAAATGGCTTTGTGAAATTAGATACGTGGAACATGAAAAGTCAAAGAAAGAACTAGAAAGAACTAGATCCTTAAAATCTTCACAACCACATCAAGTGTGCTAATGATAACTTGGCACAAGCATAAAATACCAAACATCTCATGTTCCTAAATCCAGGAGGCTGACCCTGGTCATCTGTGTGGTACTTTGGGTGAGGCATTGTGTAATCCTTGAAGGCAGAAGAATGGGGCTTGCTGTTGAGGAGTTTGCCATTTGGAGTTCACATCTACTGCCACTGAGAAACTAGAAAGAAATGCATTTTTCAGGTGCAGGGAATGTTTCCCAAATCTTCTCTCTTTATACTTTGTCCAAACTTTTATTAGGTTAGACACTCAATTTGCCTGAAAACTTGCTATTTTAACTTATCAAATTTCAATAAACTATTCAGTATTACTAAGTTCTACAATCTAAGCAAAATATGAAGTGTGAATAGCACTTCAAAGTGACATACAAGTAAATAAATAATGACTGAAGAGAACTTGAGCAGTTGACTAAAAGGAAATGGGGACATTTGGGATACTATAATGTTTTTCCAAATAAAATCTTAGGATGAGTAGAAATAACAGTGACAAGTAATAGGGATGAGAGGATGCTTTGGTTTGTGTCTAGTTGTCCCATTTAAACCTCATGTAGTCATTGGGATGGATTTCTAGGGTCTGTGATTAATTTGTAACACAGTGCTGGGATTATGAGCGTGAGTGCTACGCCCACCCTGGGGTAGGTAGCCTGAAGGCAATATAAGGAAAGGAGAGAGGCCCGCTAGGGACCCCAGCCACTGCTCCTCCCTTTTGGCTCTTGCTCTTTGCTGTTTTCTGCCACCATGAGCTGCTGCCCTCTGCCATGTGCCACTCTGCCATGGAACCAGCCAAGTGTGGACTAAAACCTCCACTAAACATGACCTAAATAAACCTTTCCTTCCTTAATTGTGGGTGTTGGCTATTTTGTCCCAGCAATGAAAGGAAACAAACTGAGACAGAGGAGATTTGAACAGCTCTAAAGTTTCCTATTCTATGTGTGCAGAGGAGCACATGGGCTTCTGAGAAGGCACGGCTGAAGCAAGAGGGAGGTGCAGGGTTTGTAAATCGCAAGGCTCATCTTGTGCCAAAGTCACTGGGAGCTGAAACTGAGAATATACCAATCGGTCTCGGATGTCCAGTACTTAAGAGTTTTGGAGGGCTGGCTCCCAAGAGAGACTATGAATGACTGATTATCTTAATTTCTTCCCCATTAGTTATATTTTCGCTCATTTTTTGATAGGATAAAATACATCTAGGTCAGCTGTTTTCAACTATAAATAATTTGGCTGCCCACTTTTTTGCTGTGAGGCTCTGGCAATGTCCAGAAGTATTTTGGAAGGTACTTCTAGGGTGAAGGGATCCTAGGATCTGGTGATCAGTGCTTGGGGATATGGATAAACATCCTCCAGTTCACAGGACAGCCCCTCACAGTCAACAATGCATTCATCCAAATGTTACTTATGATAAAGTTTGGAAATTCTGCTTTAGATCCATTCCTTCTAAATCTGTGAAGGACTACTTGATAACTCTGTACTCTGTTTCTTGTTTTGCTTTTCTTCTGACTCACAAAACATCAAATTATTAATATTTATAAGCTAGCTTTTGCTTAATCAGTGATCTGGGATACTACAAAAGCATGTCACTCCTGCTTGTCACTGTTCTCAAAAGAATCACACAAGATATTTTGTTTTAATGGTACGGAGGATGCAAGTCCTGAATAAATGAGGAATGAATAAACCTCTGGGCTCCAAAGAAATTCTTTTGTAATAGTCTTACTATTATAACTCTCTGGCTATTTTAATGCAAACTTATTTCTGTGGAGACATATTTTGGTTGCTATAACAACTCTATGCACCTCTTGATGAGCTCTTCTTGCTTTAATGTTGCTTTTTTAAAAGTTGAGGTTGCTATGACAACAAAATGCGGGTTTTATTTTCAGCAAGCTTTTCCCCTTGTAATTTTGTTTTCAACGAATGTGTGGCACATGCATGCATATATGTGTACTTTTGTTTGCAGGCCTTGTGGAAGTATAACATAGTAAAACCAAGACCTGAAAGCGCTGGGAAAAAGTTGGAAATCGATTTATTTAGATACATACTGTTGTTCTGAAATAAGTTTTTAAGTCAGATGAACTAAGATTAGAGCTAATGTATCCTCCTTCAAATTGTATAGCTGCTCAATGACAGGATGCCCATCTTTATTTTAGGATGTACTTATCTGATTCTCCATGTTGTAAGTTCTTATTTCCAAGGTATGAATATATGGATTCGCCATTAGTGGACCATTTGCACTCTGAAATTGTGAAATCCCACATGTCTTTCACATGCTCATATTATAAATAAAGTCCATTTCACAACAATGTTGATTATGGCCCCTTTTATGCCATAGACAGTAAGATTCAATCGGCAGAATTAGCTCTTGTTCAAATGTAGCAAAATAGTAAAGCTGGATGTTAACGCACCCTGGCTGCGTTATCAGTTGTTCCACAATTATCTGCATGAGCATCTGGCAACCACCAATCCCTCTAGAACTGGGCTGCCCAATGGAAATAAAATATGACCATGAAGAAAATTTGAAATTTTCTTGTAGCCAAGGACAAAAATAAGTAGATGTAATTCATTGTCATAATATACTCCCTGCCAGCGCACTCAATATATTTCCAGTTCAACATGTAATATTCTTAAATTATTAATAAGATTATTTGTTCCTTTTAACTAAATGTTGGAAATTTGTTAGAGATGTTATGCCGACAACACGTCTCACTTTGGCTGAACCTCTTTGGAGGTGAGCAGCGGCCACATTGATGAGGGCCAATGTGGTGAATATTGTGAGCTTTAGGCCTCCCTCACATTTAGTGACAGCAAAGCGACCTATTTACTAGTCAGTGGCTAGCTTCCAGGTCTTTTATGATGTATTAGCAATACATAGATGGTTAATAAAGCAGAGGAGGGAAGGAGGGAGAGAAAAGAAAACAGAGGAAGAAGGTAAAGAAGGGAGAGAAAGAAGAAGGGGAGGAGAAAGAAGCACAGAGCACCGGGAGGGGGAAAGGGCAATACTGAGGGGCGGGAGGAAAGGAAGAGAAACGGGAAATAAAATAGAATTGTGCAGATTCTCTTCAAGTCCTTTCTGGCCATTATTCGCTATCATCCATAATCTCATTTTTACTATAATTATTGTTGGAGAAATAGGCATTCAATGCCATTTTGCATGGCTAGTTCCTGTTCATCTTCCCAACTTCTGGGAGGGTTCCTGAGGTGATTAAATGCTTGGTGAATGTCCTTTGCTGCCCAAATATGTGAGAGAATCCAGGACCCTATAAACATTATTGTCAAGTGAAAAAGGGAAATGGTTTGAAAGATCCAGCTTTTTGTGAATATTTTAGGAAAGCAGAGAGAAAAGTGGCCATCAGTATAAATTGAGAGAATAGTGTCCTGGAATTGTTCCTTTCTCTGTGCTGTTTTCCATGCTCTCTGCAGATTTCTCTCTGTAAACAAACAAGCATCAGCACAGGAGGGTCCTGAATTGCTTTGGTTCCACATTACAGGTGACGTTTCCAGGACATCATGGATGTGTGGGTCCTTTGTCACATTGTTGCTTGTTTGTCCCTGTCCTGCCTCTTCTCATTTGGAAGAAGCCAAATCAAGTGAGCCACATGACTCTCTAGGCTGCTCTGCCAGGGAAGGTTCTGTTTGTTTTTTAACCATTGTGTCATCTTTTATCACCATTATTTAAGAAATAGAATGGCTTATTGGGTGGTTTTTGAGGCTAAAACGTTTGGCCTGCAAAGAGAGACTAGGATGATCTAATCTGATTTACAAATACCAGCATTACGATTTGCATGGATTCCTCGATTGGGTGCAGATGGTAATCTGAGTTGTGAATTGAAATGTTTGATGCTGACATCTCGGAACTTTGCAAAACATTTCACCTAGCTTTCATTATTTGTCATAGACTTAAAAAAAAGAAAAATCTCTTGAGTACTACAGCATAGTGCTAGCATTTTATGTCTTTGGGGCCTTTGTAAGTTAGAATTATATTCAACACATTTCACTCTCAGAGTTTAAAGTGAACGGTGACTTTTGGAATCAGTGTTACAGTGCGAATTTCCCAGTGAGTGATGAGTTTTACATTGGCCCGAGGGGCTTGCTCAGCACGAACATTAGAAAAGATCCTAGAGAGGAGAACCACGTGAGGTTTGATGTCTGTGCTAACAAGTGGAAATGCTGCCACCTCCGGGAGCCTGTTTACATGGAGCCCTATAGCTGTAGTTAGAACTACGATGAGTGATGCGTAAGCCCTTCAGGTCGCTCACTAAAGCCCTATGTTTACCTTAGACTGTTCATTGTTTTCTTGTCCTATGTCACTTTGGGTGTACTTTTTTCTACCTTTGGGTGTACTTTGGGTGTATCTACCTATCTACCTATTTATTTATTTATTTATAAAATAGATAGGGAAGAATAGCTGAGTGAGCCTTTCTAGAGATAATTGTTTTACCTAAAAAATTGAGATGGAGTAGATAAGTTTATAATAATGTACAGTTTGGGTTGTTATTTTTTCCATTATATCTCTTACTATGTTCCTGTTGTACAAAAAAGAAAAAGCCCTTAAGAGGCTTTAGCTAAAGACCTCAGAGTCTTAAAAAAAAAAAGAAGAAGACCTCAGGGTCTTATTCATTAGATTTATAAGCATGCTAGAGGCATGAAATTTTAGAGATGGATAGCATTTAAAATCAACTAGCTGAGCTATTTTTAAACCTTTTGTCTGGCAAGATCCTTACTCAAAAGAATGTATATGGCCAACCTCAGAATATGAAGCACAGATTAAAAAGCCCAGAAAGTAGTGCAGTGTGAAGGTGAGAAACTGCCACTGTTTCCCTTGAAACCCCATAGTTCCACTTGAAAACCACAGATCCACTTCCACTACATTGATTTGCAAGTTAGATACAAAGAAGTTCAAGGTCAGACACATGACTCAAAAAATGCCCTTCCCATCTATTCAGTCAAGCTATATATAAGAAGCCATTATGTGCCTAACTAATCATTAGAATACTGGAAAGAAGTCTGGAGGTCTAGCAGTGAACGGAGAAGAGTTCGTGATCTTGATTTGCCAAGTAGGAGTAGAAACAAGGCGCTAGCAAGTGCTCTTTGGAATCAGTTTCAGATTAGGTTCAGGTAATGCAATGGCACAGAGTAATTTGAGAAGGGCGGGGCCAGCCAAGTAGCCCAGGGGATTAAAGCACCTACAAGCAGGCACAGGGGCCAGGATTTAATCCCCAGGCCTGCAGCACTGGCCCCACCCCTGGGGTGCACTGAGACAGCAATTGAGACTGGGTGTGGTGGTGCACACTTGTAATCACAGCTCTTGGGAGGCTACAGTGAGACCCTGAACATCCTGTAGACCCTTCCCTAAAATACAAAATAATAATAATAATAATAATAATAATAATAATAATGAAGGGTAGAAAATGTTCTCTGGAGGAGGTGGCATGAATTTGTCTACACCTCTGCTCCTTTCTGTCTGTCTGCATGTTAGCTGTCCTCAATTTCTAAGGAGTCTGTCATGTCAGGATGGTGCAGTGGAAAGGACACTGGATTCCGAATCTCAAAATCTGTGTATTAATTCTGTCCTATCACCCTAATGAGAAATCAATGCCCTCAGTGTTTTGTTTTGCTTTGTTTTGTTTTAAGAGATTGTGTTGCTAAGTAGTTAGACTGACCTCAAATCCTCAGGAACCCTCCTGCCTCGGCCTCCTGAGTGCCAGGCTTTCCTGGGTGAAAGCCCACAGTATAGGAAGATCTCGGCTGTGCTTATGTTGCAGCTCTCAGTTACCCTCCTTCCTGCTGTGGCATCTTTCCTCTGTGCATTATTTTTCAGTAACACTTACTTGTTTTAATTTTTCAAAATATTCCAGTACTTTTAAATAGACTGTGGCTTTTTCAGCCTAGAATGATTCCAAGTTCCTATTTTTACAATTTTTTTTTTTTTTTTTTTAGTTTTATTTTGTCTGTTTTTATTTTGTTTGGTGGTGGTGGAGGTGTGGTTTTGTTTTGTTTTGTTTGTTTTTGGTACCTGAGATTGAACGCTGGGATCTTGCACTTGCCAGGGACTAATATATCTTAAATCACTACTTTATGAAAATTTTTCTGTTTCCTTCCTACAGAGAGGCATGGTTTTTGTTTTGTCTCATTTTTAAACATCTAAAATGGTTTAAAAAGTTGATTTTTCACCTTTTAATGTATTTTATCACGTGTAGTACAGCAAATGACTAATAACTGTGTGTTTTCTAACTCCTCCCTTTGACCAAGAGTTGTTTGAGGTCAAATTGTGTTGATTTAAAAATCAGAGCAGAGTTGTTGCTCACAAAGATCAGTGAAGCCTCAGATGGTGCTGGGCTTGCCCTTCATGGGGAAGCTTTAATAATTTCTGACTAAATGATAAGTTAAGTCCATAATTAACTGAATTCCATATTTCTTATATCTATTCTTATCTTTTCATTTTAAGAGGAAAAAAAATCAAAAACAAGCAATAAGAACAAAGGCCAAAAGAGCAACATAAAACAATAAAAATGGTACAGTTTCAAGACAAGAATAGAACATTAGCAATCATTGGTATGTTATGGTATGTTGTATATTGTTATCATCAGATTTGTTGCTCTACTTACCAGATATAGGCAGGCAAGATGGATCAAGCAATTAAACACTGGCTCTTCTTTTCATTAAACCTTAAGGTTTTTCCTTATCCTTTTTATTTTTTGTGTCTTTTCATTTGAAAAAAGAGTTTTCTGCATTTTGCCATTCCCCACCTACGGTTGCCCGGCTAAGTAACAATTGCAGAAAGATAGACTCAATTATGGGAAGGTTTGAAATGTAAAACTAGTAATCAAACTGGTAACTCAGCTTTTACAAATTGCTGGTCTGAGAGATCTGTTATGCAAGCATTGTATTTTTAGTTGTCTTTAGTAAGAGAAATACATGAGATGTGTTTATTATATGTTTTTTATATTTTTTTCCTATATTTTCTTATTCTGGCCAATTCAATAATGAATTTCCAACTAAAGAGAAAGTAATTATTACAAGTCCTGCCTTGTAAACAACTTCCCATTTGTATTTTGCTGAAAGGTTAACTGAAGCATTCAGCTAGTGACATGTTAGCAGAAACAAAGGACAAATCAGGGGGTTGGGGGAATAGTTCAGTAGAATAAGTGCTTCCCTTGCAAGCACAAGGGCCTGAGTTCAATCCCTGGTTCCACAAAAAAAAAAAGAGGCAAAGGACAAATCAGATGGAGGGAAATGTGTGTATCCAAGTACGTCTACTGCCTTCTTCAAAGAAAAGTGAATCAGTCTTTAATCAACAAGATAGAGATGCTTTATCTTGGTAAAGCATGTTCTTCTGCCCTTATTTCTTCATTGAGTGACTCTAAGTAGTTTCTTTCTGCATGTGTTCCTGGGGACATAATTATTCCTACAGTGAGATCCTTAAGGCCCAGAATGAGAATCAAGACAGTGATCTGAACAGTGAGGTTTTGACTAAATTGCAAATTGGTGGGAAGAGGTCAGTCACACCTGTCAGGGGCCTGTTAGTTTTCTTGGTTTCTGCTCCCGACTTTGATATGACTGAATTGGCCTGAATTGCTCTAGGAAACTCTGTAGTACTGCTCTGTGAGAGCCATGGTAAACATCCTATTTCTCTGTGTTTTGTTGATGAAAAGTTCTGTAATCCTGAAAGTGACCTGAAACCAATTTTGCCACAGGTATCAGTTACAGGGAAATTTATCTTTAAATATGCATGCTTTTTTAGTAGGTTCTCAATGAGATGCTTAAGGGTTGGGGAAATGGCTCAGTAGAATAAGTGCTTACCTGGCAGGTACAGGGGCCTGAGTTCAATCCCCAGTTCCACCAAAAAAAAAGACAATGGATTCTCAATGAGATGCTTAGATACAGGAGTTTTTGCTTCATGATTTTGAGTTTTACTCAACTGCAGTGCTACATAAGAAAAGCAGTAGTTCACTTTATATTTTCCTTAGAACCTTTGATCTAAAACAGATTTGGGCAAACATTTTCTCCTCATGCCAGATGGTAAATACTTCAGAATTTGATAGCTGAAAGGCAAAATTGAAGATCTGATGAAGTCACTTATGAAACAAGAGGGGAAAACTACTGCCCTTGCCTACTGCCTGAAGTTAGTGGCCCTCCCAACACGGCCTAGTGAGAACTAAGGAAGGTCGGTGACAGCCTCCACTTCTGTCTCATTCTCTGTCCTGTCCCAACCCACTGGTCACTCTCTTCTATGTCCTATGTGGTAGATAATATCCTACTCATAGGATATTATGAGAAGCTGCCACAGTGGCCCTGAGCCAGTTGGATCCCTGCCTTGGCCATGGGTGAAGGAAAACAAGAACTACATGTCTAATATCGCTGTTGAAATCAGGACCTTTTGCTTTGACAGCAACATTTTACCTAAAGTCCTGGGACTCCTTCTAGAGAGTCTTTCTCGGTTCTTCATGTCCTGGACAAAGAATTGGTTAAGACGAGTTTAACAGACAGTGAGTTATTCTGTTTATTGAAGGTATGAGAAGAATCATACTCAAGTGTGAGCCAATTAAAAGTGGGGGGTGGAGTACACTCCACAGGGTGAGACTGGACCACTGGGAAAGAGAGACTACAGCGCCAGAAGCTCAGTGGTGGCCATCTTTTGTATGTCCTTCTCCTCAGGCCAATATCAGACCTAGTCCTATCAAAATCCTGCTTAAATTCTTACAAGAAGAGTTGATGATAGCACTCTGTTTGGTTTCAACTATAGGGCTTTGGGATATTCTATGTGTGAGTCCCCAAGCTCTGTGAACAGCAGGTCACTCCCCAGCCAGTTTCCCACACCTGAATCTCCTGCCTCACTATTAGTGTGTGTTGCTGTTGGTATTTTGGTTCATTATTTTAATTGGAAATTGTAAGAAGGTAGAAATTTCAAAGTCAAAGTAATTGATATAAGGAGGGGAAAAACACTTTAGAATCAATTCATCTATATAATTATTAGCTAACTCTATTGGTTCTTTCTACTATGAAACTAGCATTGATTTTGCTTATTTTGAAAACTGAATTTGTAGAGAAAAAGAAAAATGAATTCAAACATTTTCAAATTCTTGCTTGAGAACAAGTTTACATTTTGGGGTTTCTATAAGGCACTTGATGTCCTCTTCATTACCCATAAAATATTAGCTGCACTTACCTTTAAATGTCAGACTTTGGGTAACTTACCCGAAATATTTTGAAATTCAGGAAGCATTAAGCATCCCTATTCTTTTGCACCCTGAATATTTTCTCTTTTGCTGGTGCAAAATGGTGGTTACATTTTTGTGGTAGGAAAGCATCCAGTTGAAAGTGCAAAAGGTTAAACCTTCATTGAGATGACTTAAGTCTGAGACAACAGACAGAATATTTTACAGAATCTGTCAGGGAGAAGGATGCTCATTCTGGCTGTTTTGGCCATTACTTTCTAAGCCCCCAATAAACCTGGAGATGGCCAGGGCTCAGAAACTGGTATTTGCAGGTCATATATACTAATCCTGCTCATTTGAGTGACTCAGAACAAAATACAATGACTTAAGGAAAGACAAATGTGGAGCATAGGGAGCAAAAGCCATTGCAAGAGCCTGAGCTGTGCCCCAAGAAAAATGGTCCTTATTATCAGTGTCATTATCATACAGGTACTATTTCCACATAATCTAAACTAGGTTCTTTGCTTATAGGTATTAACTCATATTAGTAGTAAAAGCTACCCTATGAAAAGATTGCCCTAGAGTTCCTTCCTATTTCACAGATAAAGGAACTAAATCATAAGTGTTGGCACTTATGAGTATATAGAGCTTTATGAGTAAATAGAGCTTTAGATTTCTAGCTCATAGAGCCCGTCTGGATGTTTTGAGCAAGGGATTGGTGTTGTCTGCCTTGCATTCCCAGTCATGTAGGCATTTGGCATCATATGGGACATGAGAGGGAATTTAAAAAAAAAAAAAAGAAAGGTTAGATGTACCAAGACCCCCAGGGGAGGTAGTGAGGGGAAAAAGAAAGGAGTGTTGATTTGACAAATAATTGGATTAAATGGAGAAAACTGGATCATTGGGTTTGGAAGAGAAATGTGTCGAGCAGAGTGAGTGGACATACAGAAATGCTCAGTCTTAGGGTCCCTGATTAGTGTCCTATTAGTGTCTCCAGACTCCCCTGTGAAGGAAGTTTATTCTTGATTGTGTCTTGCTCTATTCTACTTGATTGAAGACAGGATGGGAGAAATCCACTGAAAAACAATCAGGAGGCTTTCTGTGAAGACTTTACCTTTCCCTTGCCAAATAACAAAGAGGAAATAAGACATTTTTAACTAAGGCCCAATTAACTCAATCAAGCCAACCCCTCTTGGTTGGATACCCCGGTAGGGGCTAGCCTGGGTTTGCCTTTCACTGAGAAAATTTCCCAGGGCTCTGATGTTAATTAGGGAATTTGTGTTTTTTGCAGATGATTGCATTATCATCTCAGGCAGGACAGCTACACCCCTAGGAGTAGAGGAGAAGGAGAGGCATTTACATATTCTCTTCAATCAAGCTTCAAAGGGTTCCAAAAATAATAAGTAATTTGCCATTTGCTCGCAGGTCTGCTCTAAAGGATATTGATAGATAAGTGCAAATGGGTAATCTCTAGGCCCTTCTTTGTGATGTTTCCAAGAAGAATAAAGAAAAGAAACAAATTGTCTAGTCAAATAATGCTACAGATATGTCCTTTGTATCTGTCTCAGCCCATAAGTTCTGTCTGGAGTGGTTTCTTAAGATCTTCCTTTGAGCTGGACTTTAAATTGAAACTCCCAACTGATGAACTTTTTTCATAGCTCCTATAGGTAAACAAACTAGCAGAGTGTTTATCAGAATGATTATTGTAAAGATGCTATTTTCCCCTTTAGTTTCAACAGACAATACCCCACTTAATTTGAATCAAGTAAATCATATAGTTGAAGATAACCTGAAGAATATGTAAATCAGTATCCCAAATTTTAGTGCAAGCTGGCATAATAGTTTATAAATGTCCCAAATTAAAGATTTTAGAAAGTCTTAAGACAGTAACGTCCATAACAATTTGGAATATAAAGCTAAAAGTAAATATAAAAATTTTAAAGAATTTTGGTTATCTTCTCAATCTAGAAGCTAAAGGCACAAAATCAGAGACCAGGGTAGGGAAAACGACTGAGATATCTTCCTCTGGATTGTTCTGTGTTGAGCATCTCTAAATCATTACATGTTCCTCTACTTTCCTTTGATGTTAACTGAAAGTGCACCATTTGTGATTCATGATGCTGGCCCACTATCCTCTGGTGTCTCACTCGCTGTCCTGTAAGGGAGTAGTCAACTGTCACCAGATTAGGTTCACCTTAAGATGAATCATTCTATCTTTGTTGGCCAGGAAAGATCAAAGACCAATGGAGCATCAAAGTCAATAAACAATGTTCAAACATCTGAGTCTACAGACAGTTTGACTCCTAAAAAATGTTTGGAAGACCTCAAGCTCTTGGTTTTATGGTTCCCACTTTGTAGAACATCTTTATTTATGCCTATGTTATTTATCTCACTTTCATCCAATCATGTACCTTTTTTTTTTCTTTTTCTTTTTCTTTTTTTTTTCTGCAGAACCGGGGATTGAACTCAGGCCCTTGTGCTTGCCAGAGAAGCACTTATTCAACTGAGCCATCTCCCCAGCTCCTTCATGTACCTTTTTTTAACACCCTGTTTCATGGCGGCAGTTGAAGATTTGAGGGACTGCAAAGGTGTGGTGGGATTCAGATGATGTGTCTCTTCCCAGCTGACAGATGATAAGCTTCTCCCTGTACCCTTCCGTGGCCCGGCCCTTGTGACAGAACACTCTGTAGTTCCTCCCCCTTCAACAACAAAGGGTATTATTGGGTTAGGACTTCCTGTGATATCTTCCTTTGCCCTCAGTTGTCCTGTAGAACCTGTGTCTCCAAATATACTCACATTGATGAGTTAAGTCTTTCGCTTTTCTATTCTTCTTAAGATTTTGATAAACTTAATTCTCTTTTTGCATTCTGCTTGTTGGAAAAATAGAATTGTATTTGAACTGAAGTTTAGTAGTAACCACAGATTTATTGTAGTTTGAATTCTTGATTCAATCCCTTACTCAAGAAGTACAATTACAGGTGACTAAGTGTTTGAAATGTGACTCACCCAATTAGTCTTGCACCCTGATATCTGTCTCATTTATACTCTCTGTTGGTTGCATTTGCTTATTTTCCAACTATTTCACAGATGAACAATATGAGCCCATTTGAGAGTGTAAGTTAGCATTTTCAGGTTATGTATGTCTTATAGAAAACATTTTTAAAATAGTGAAGGCATACCCACCATGTCCACTTTATCCAATACCATATCCTATCAATCTGAAAGTTAGAATACCATCTGTTCCCATGATTCCAGTCTGTTCCCAGGAATCACTGGCAAAGAGGAAGCTGGAGGGCTCCTTCCTGAGTCTTCAGAGAACATGGGTTCTTCTGATTACCTTCGCTGAGAATTATTCTACCTAGAATTTATAGGTAGCAGTTGGTACTGGTCAGATAGAAAATCCATCATATCTATAATGGCTTCTAGTTTTCTCCAAGTGAAAGACAACAGAAAGTCTCTAGGAATTATTTGAGCAGAACTAGCCACTGAAACTTGCAGGTTTCTGTTTGAGATCCAAGAAATCTATACTGGAATTACTTGTCTAGTATATCTATCTATATGAGCAATTGAAAATGGTCATAGAAATGAAATATTTTTATATTGGAGATAAATAACTGAATTATAACTTAAGTTATTAATAATATCTAATAATTCAACTTAAGGACTTTTCACTAAGAGAATATAGAGCCAAGAGATTTATATAGAAAAACTGATCATAATTTTCAGAGCATGTCAGCAAGGACAGTGTTTGGAGCCATCCAACTTCTATAACAAAACCAATCAATTTTTTGAGGTTGTTATTGCTTTGGCCTATACTTCCCCAAATTGCAAGATTTCAATATAATTTATTATTGTATTTAGCTCATATATACAGCTGAAATTCCATCTGAAAATAAAATTTTCCTTCAAAGTGAAACTAATATCTGAGACAAAGATTGAGTCGTATGATTATCTCTGTAAATGACAAGGACAATTACTCAATTTTCTATCATTTAAAAATACCATGGCAAATCAATAGAAACATCTTTACTCTCTGATTCATGTGAGAATATTTACACATGTCTCCATACTTTAAAAATCCAACAGATCACATTGACATTTATCTGTTACAGTTCCACAGACAGGCTGTGCGAAGCTAGAAAAAAAAAAAAAGTGTCTTTAAATAAAGTACAGCTGAAGAAATTTTGGATTTAGACACAAGCTTTTAGTAGCTGAGTACTTGAAATGGCAACCGAACTAGAATAGTTTGTAAAATTTTTCATTTTTTATAGTAAAATTCAGTCTATGTAGAAGGAAGTGACTCCATGGAATTGCTTCTGGGACCATGGCACCTTGTATACCAGAGAAAGGTCAAAAGAGTACACAAATGGACGCATTTCTTCAGGAGTTGCTCATGTTTATCTTGATACTCACAGGAAGACTTGTTTCTGCACTCCTCTTCACCGTGCGCATTTTCCCTCTGAGGAGTTTACCTGCCTCTTTGTATCCCCGAAGTTGGTGACCATTCTGACAGTTGGTTTTACTAATCAGTTTTCCTCTGCTTCCCTGGGAAAACAACACAAGAGTTGCTATGAAATTTATAGTGTTTTTGTGCCTGTTTTTTTCACTTCCTGTCTACAAAATACATCCTAGACATATTTCATGAACCACAGGCCCAAGAGATGATCAGTGATCTAGAAATTTTAAAAGTAACACAGCAACTCAATTAAGCTCTCATATTTTGTCTATTGGAGCATATAACAGTAGACAGGCTTTCTTTGACAAACCAAACTCCCGATTGATATATTAGAGAATTTATTTTCTTTTTAAATATGTTATGTATTTGTGGTTCTGTTCTGTCGTGAGAGAATCTGAACGACGGAAACTGAACAAAGTGTGCCCAACAGCCAGTAGCCAGGCTGGATGTGTTGTGTTTGCTAGGCTCATTCCTCACATGAAGAGCCTCATTCCAACATAAATGTTCTTTGAGAATTGATGGCATGAGAAGAGCCTCTATTTTCTGCCAAATGGCATTAAGGTTATGGAGTAGGAAAGAAATTCAGTTAAGTGTTCTATTCCATGGATGCTTACATTTATTTTATTTCTTTATTTGTTATTGTTCTTGACATCTACAGAAATCAGGAAACTCCCTCCTTAAAATGAATGTCATTGTTTTCTTTATCTTTGAAAGTGCTTGGCATCCAATTCTTTTGTGGCACTGCTTCAAATCTTTCTGTTTTCTATGATCTTTCAAGTCTTTTCTTAGCAGAATATTCTTATGGCCTCCAATTATTATCCTTTTTTTTATAAGAATGTTATGTGCCATTGCTTTTTTCAAACGGGATTTGTGGCGCAGTTATGAGCCTAAAGATGTTCTTTAAAGCAGGATTGATATAGGTTAATAATTATAAAATATTGAATAAGTCTAAGTTAAATTACAGTGTGTGCTCACAACAAACTATTATACAACCTTTGGAATTTCTGAGCATGGAAAAATTCTCAAATGATGCCACATTAAAATCAGGATCCTCAGTAGCATATAAATCATAATTTTAGTGGTGATAAAATATATGTGAACATGTAGAAAAAAGACTAAATTAAATTTCCAAAATGAAAAAAGTGAGTTTTTACTTCATTCCCTATTTTCAGTTTTCTGCAAATATGTTTCTTTTCTCATGTGTAGAGTGGCACATGAGTTTTCAATTAAGATATGGTGCACATGGAGTTCACTCAATAATAACTTCCTTTTACTTTACCATTACTCCACTTAAAGAAGATGAGGTTTGAATAAGACATTTCATATTCTGGATGAGCAATAGAGGATGGAAGGGCCGGTGAGATAGTTCAGTGAGCTAAGCCCCTGCCTAGGCAAACGCAGGGATTGGGGTTTGATTCCTGGTACCACATGCCACGCTGGCCCTGCCCTGGGGCACACTGAGCCAGCCAAAGAGACTGGACATGGTGCATACCTGTAATCCCAGCACTGGAGAGGCTGAAAAACGAGGATCACTATGAGCCTAAGCTATGTAGTGAGACCTTGTACTAAATACATTTTAAAAAATAAAAACAGCTGGGGAGATGGCTCAGTGGTATAAGTGCTTCCCTGGCAAGTGCAAGGGCCTGAGTTCAATCCCCAGTTCCACAAAAAAATAAAAATAAAGAACAATAGAGAATATTGTTATAGAGGATAAATAGTATCTTCGGAATTAGGCCCTCTTTCACCTTGAAACAGTCTTTTATTATATATTCCATTCCATAAATCAGGTATTCTCCATTCTCTAATGAGGGGAGGCACAATATTTCCTTAATTAAATTCTATAGAGGCTATAGTACATACTGTAGAAATTAGAATATAATAAAATATTTAAGGGGAAACATGTAGATGTGGAGTTAGACATGGTGGTGCACACATGTCATATCAGAGTTCAAGAGGCTGAGGCAGGTGGGCCTGAAGCTTAAAGCTAGCCCAAGCTATCCAGCAAGACCTGTCTCAACAAAACCACTAATGTAGATTAGAATAGTTGTAATGAAAAAGACAAACAGTAATGGTCTATGGAGAAGACTCGAAAAACACCAGTGTTGCTGTGGAATTTTGAGACAGTAAAGCTATTTATGAGAAAAGCTTGGTGTTTCTTCAAATGTGGACTGTACATTCACTGTAACCCCAGACAACTCCTTAAAGAATCTATCTGAAGGCAATGAAAATGCAAGTCAGCCTTTGTACACAGCTGCTCTTGGCAGCACTCTTCACGGAGACCACACATTGGGCATAAATGTGTAAATGAAAGGTGGCATCTTCATGCAATGCAATATGCCTTGGCAGTAAAATGTCAAGATTGAACCATACATGCAGCAATATAGGTGGTCCTAGAAAACATGCTATGCAGGACGACTGTCCAGATAAAAAGAGGACAAATCAGATATCTACCTTTATACAAAATGTCTAGAAAAAGTAAATTCTTAGAGACAAGGGACTCTACAGGCTTCTTGGGTGTGCAATGGAGATTAATTAGAAATGGGCAGCAGAGAATTCTCAATGGATGGAAATATTCTATAATTGAGATTTGTGATGCATGCAAGACTGTAGATATGCTAAAATCATCATTGTGGCTTTCAATTGAAATTGGTCAATTTTATCTAGGTATATACTTCAGTAAGACTATCAAGAATTTTTTTTTTTTTAAGTATGTGAAGTAAATTTTCTTTCTTCTTTTTTTCTTAACGTGTTTGGTACAGGATCTCACTATCCAACTCAGACTCGTAGTGCTTCTCCTGTTTTCAGCCTCCCCAGAGTTGGGATTACAGGCAAGCACCACCACGCCCAATTTCAGTGGCCATCTCAGCACACCCTAGGGTGGGGCGGGCACAACATATAGTGCTGGGGATGAACCTAGGTCTTTCTGCTTGCCTAAGCAGGTGCTTAGTCTGCTGAGCTGTCTCACCAGCCCTTGTAGTAAATTTTCTTATAGTTCTTTGCTATCACCAAACCTATCTCAGAGACTCAACCCACGTAGAAGGTAATAGTCAATGAAAGACCAAGTTACACCTGATTTTTTACCCTTCTCCTCATCTGAATCTTCATAAAAATTTCCTTCACTCAGTCTTGTGATCTATTTTCTTTAAGAATTAATTAAGAATTTGCTCAACATTAATAGTCATATATCTTTCTATATGTTTCTGAAGTCAAATATTAATTTTTATCTCATGTCACAGTAATTTTTCATGATCAAAGTTGTCCTACAGGATAGGATAAGAACATGTTCTTAGAATAAGAAAGAGCAGTCTTATGTAGCAGATTTTGGGAATATTGTTTCCGACTTGTTGTCCATGTCACAGAGCAGTGGAAATACCTGTGAAAATAAGTAACTACTATTCACTCCTTCTTGAGTAAGATTTTACAATTAAAAATAATTTGGCATTAACCATGAAGGACAAAATGTGTAATTCTGATTTAGAAAATGTATTTATCATTCTGTTCACTAACAGTGTCTTATCCCAGATCCTGCTCCTAGATATTATGTTTAAGGAAGAGCCACTATTGTTTTATGAATGTTACCTGCATATTGCTGGCCAGACATATTTCAAGTAATGGTTGTAAGCTCTCCTTAAATTTCTGTTTCTTTTCATTTTTTACTTTTACCCAGACAATCAATAGATTCCTAGAAAGAATAATGAACAGCATAGATTAAAAAAAACTTATATTTCTTCTGCTTTATAATATTTGTATAATGACAGTTTGGTACCATTTCCTGCCTATTTTATCCTTGTATATTTTGTCAGTTCCTTCACTCTGCATTATTTATGACCAGTACAGAGAAACTTGATGTGTTAGTCAGCTTTCTCTTACTATAACAATACTGGCAATAAATCACCCTAGAAAAAAAGGAGGGAAGGCTGGCCAAATAGCTCAAAGCACCTGCAAGCAGGCACAGGAGCTGGAGGTTCAATCCCCAGGCCTGCTGTCCCCCCCCCCCCACCTGCACACACTGAGAAGGCAATTGAGACTGAGCCTGGTGGTGTGTGCCTGTAATCCCAGCTCTTGGGAGGCTGTAAACAGGAGCATCACAAGTCCAATCTCGTAGTGAGACCCTGAACATCCTGTACTCCTAAAATATAAAAATGAAAAAAGAAAAGAGGAGGAAGAGAAACAGGAGGAGGAGAAGGAGAAGGAGAAGACAAAGACTAGGCATCACCACATGGTCTTCTGGGGAACAATTAAGATACAAACCATAGTACGTCTATTAGAATGATCCTGGAGACTGATAGACCAGTGAGGCTTGGTATAACTCTTGGGGAATTTTGTTAGGGGTTATCTCTATCAGTTTTCTCTTTTGTGTCAATAACTACACAAGATTTTGGGGTTTTTTGCTTTTTGTTTTCAGATTCCAATCCACTTAGGTTCTGTGCGCGTTCCTAGTTCTCAGCATTCTCCCCATTGTTTATTGGTTTGTTCGTTCATTGAACTAGTCAACATTCACGGAGAACCACCCTCAGCGCAAAAATCTAAGAATATGACATGCAATGGATCATCTCTGCCTCATGAGGTCCACCGCCAAACGGAAGGACATAGAAGTGCTGTGGCAGAGGAAAGGAAGCACAGACAGCACCCTGGAGGGCAGGAAAGCAATCTGGGATGATTCACTTTCTGAAGGAGCCAGTTAGAGAAGGAATAAGACAGCATAGTGAACAAAAAGAAAAACTTGCTTAAAGTTACAGATTTTCAAAAGAACACAGTGGATCTAGGTAAACTGAAAGGACCCAGTGTACTGGAAAATAGAATTAATGGGAAAAAAAACAACATAGGAGAAAACCTGTGTGGGTTGTGTAAGTTCTCTTTCTTATCTTCAAAGGGTTGCAGTTGTGTATGATCTCATACACTTTGTGTGTTCCCTTAGTGTCAGAAGTAGGGAATCATGTGACATCTCTTCTGATTAATGTCTGAAGAAATTCTCCAGCTTGCCTTTCTATATCTTTATGGAATTATAAAGCCTAACAGTTTATAGCCTAGATTGATGGATTTTTTTTTTCTTTTCTGGTACCTGGGAGTGAACTTGAGACCTTGCGCTAGGTAGGCATATGCTTATGCTGCTGAGCTATCTCCCCGGCCTGACTGATGGATTCTTAAGAATGTTTTGAAATATTTACTGATGATGGGATACATTTGTTCATTTTGCTCTTGGCTAAAGATGTTAGGAAACAATAAAGGCAAATAGAAAGCAAGAGGTCTTGGTGTGCGGTAGCCCTCACTCTTAAAAGTTAAGCCAGTAAATTTCCTGTTTTCTATCTGCAGTATGGAGTAAGGATGGTATATAACTCAGATTTGGAAGACTTGAATATGCTGAGCAGAATAGCAATATCTAGAAAGATTTGTGGAATGGGACCTGAATGTCACTATTCTCCCGCTGTCTTATTTTCAATGGTAAATTAGCATTTTGTGCTTTGTTTCAAAATTAAGACAAATGGCATATGTTTTTACCATTTATATTTTTGATTGCTGTCTTTAAATTTTTCCTATCTCTTTTTTCCACTTAGCTGATTAAATAGACCATGTTGACAAATGCCTCTAAAAAACCAAGCCTTTAAGGTTTCTGAAAATTGAGAGTTACTGAGTCACGTAATCATTTTCCTAGGTAGAAATTAGCACGTTTCTTAATGAAATAGAAACAAATACAAATGAACATAATTTAGTATGCATGTGTCACTTTGTATAATTGATTTCCTGTTGTGGGTCTTGACTAAAGGCCTTAAAAGTGATTGCTCTGAAATACAGAAGCGCAGGTATTATGTGCTTCGTCTATATGCACTGAATCCCAGATTATTATAAATTTGAGTAAAATCTAGCAAATTAAAAGAAAAGGGAAACAGGTTTGTCATAAGCAGCAACATGTCATTTTAAAGGGTGTGAAGGTTGTTAGGGATACAATGAGAAAAGATGTCACTCAAATATTCTGTCTACTGTGAACTGAGATCTTGGAATTAGAAAACTGCACTGAAGGTTTTCTTAGTGCTTTACTGAATATATGCACGCACGCGCGCACACACGTGTACACACACACACACACACACACACACACATCACAGCCAAGTACAGATGGCTTTAGATGTAGGAAATCTCAGAAAACAACCTTTATTCTTTTTTCTCCTGCTGTTCTTACATTATCATCTCTTCAAATAGTTTCCATGGAGCAGCTGGGTTAATCCTCTCTGTTCTCCCCTACTGAGCTGATGTTTCCCTACGCTCTAAGGTGTTTTCTAGTTACTTCATGAATGAAATTTTTTTATATTTATTTATTTTAGTAGAATTGAGTGTGAAGCTATACTTGGAGCTAAGAAGTGCCATGTTACGGGACAGCGTCAGGGCTCATCGCCTGACCCATTGGTCTCAGAGTGGTAGCGGAGCCGTGTGTCTGGCCCTTGTCTCTCTCTCTTTCTGAGATCACTTTGGAATACACTGAGTCCACAAAGTCCTTTTTAAAGAGTACTTTTCTTGGTTCTATTTGAGGGATAATGCTTGGAGCTTTAGTATCTTCCAGTATTGACAGCCTCATAAAAATTATTTACTTGGATTATGCCCAACAAAAATGAATCCTTTTTTGAATCTCATGAGTTTACATAGTTTTCTACTTAGTTTTTATTCCTATATTTGGGGCAAAATGTAGGAAGGAAGAGATGATCACTAAATGTTTTGATCTAGCAGAACACCTTGAACAGAGGTTCTTAGTCGCAGAACATTGTCACACAGAGTTATAGGAAGTGGTGACTTAATTCTCAGTAGATTAGGTGACATGTTTAGAAAAATAAGTCTCTTGGAATCCTTGCAGGTTTGTTTTGTTGATTTCCATTTTCTCCCCCAAGGGAATAATAAAATGAGATGAGATTAGCATCGTAACGTTGCCAACCTGAGAATGACAGAGATTTTTTAAAGCAAATTCTCTCCCCTTAGAAGATTTCAGTTGAATGTCCTGGAGCAGAAGAAAATATAAATCAGGCACTGTAACCCTGAAGGCACATACATATCCAGCATGTAATTTAGCCATCAGTCAAGAAAAAATAAAGTTACATTCCTAGTCATTTTATTTATTTAATTTTTAACAAATTCATGGTTACACAGAAGTAGTTTTGTGCTATAGAAAACCAAAAATGTTATCTTTAAAATAGATCCCACTTGACTCCTTAATTATAAGGGTGCCAGTGTCTGGAGTAGTCTTCAGAGAATGAATGGTTCCCCTGCCTAACCAGCCACAAAGCTCAGCTCCAGCACAGGGCTGTCATTTGGGAAGTCATGCCTAGCAGTATTAAATCTTCCAGAAAACATAAATCTAGATTAGTAAGATGTAATTTGGCTTGTAAATGTTTGCCCAATTATTTGGCCACTATACAGGCCAAGGTTAATTTCTGCCAGCTCACTTGGCCTGTTCACAAACGATGGGCCCATCAGCTCTAGATTTTCCACAGAGAATAGAAGGACCTTCCATTGCTAAAGAGCTTAATAATTTAAAATCCTCTAGAACTCTTCTACTTGGGAAAGTAAAATCTGGACTCTGGATTTAATAAAGGGATATTGCTTACCAATAAGTATTATTTTATAAAATGCAAAGATTTGCATCTAGTCACAAATCACTTATACTAGGAAGGGAAGACATGAAATTACAAGGAGGGTAGAGGAAAATCTATGCTTCAAAGGAAGTTTTGTTTTGATTTTGCTCCTATGAGAGTGGTGAGATAAACTAATTCATTCTCTGAAGACTACTCCAGACAGGGATTACCCAGGGAAGAGACATAACTCAATTAGTTCTGACCCACAGACTGGTGGGGTTCTTAGGCCAAATCCTGGGTTGGCTTTTCTTAAAGGAATTGAAAGCTTTTTCTGAGGGTTTATGAAAAACAGGCCCTCCTGCCTACATAGCATGTAAGAAGCTATCGGTTTCGGAGACACTGACAACTTGAGGAAATAATTGTGGCTAGCTATGCTCACTTACATTCTTGAGATTCCAGATAGGACTTTAAAGCAATGCTTGGGAGGCTGTTAGAATACCACACAATTTAACTAGTGTACAATGCATGGTAGCATGTCTTGTCTTTGGGTTTTTGGAAAAAATAATTATGTTGGTATTAAAATATAATGCAACAGAAATCATAAAGTTAGATAGAATTAGGTAAAAGTAAGTTAAAAAGGAAATGCAATGACCTTAATTAGTTTTTAAAAAGAGGTTATAGTATATGAATTCATCACATTATGACCATGGAATAAAAATGCAATATGTAAGTGTAAGTTAATAAAAGCACACACACGTGTGTGTGTGTGTGTGTGTGTGTGTGTGTGTGTGTATGTGTTTCTGTGTGCATGCGTGCAGTGTGATACCAAGGACTACACTCCTGGGTATGTTCCCTTAAGCTACATCGAAAGCTAACACTTTCAATTTTTTATTTTGCTACTAGCTATCACAAAACTGTCCCAGTTTGTCACAAAATTTTAATCCTGCCTCAGTCTCCTGAGTAGCTGGAACTGTATATGTAATCCTGTGCACAATGAAAACTCACCTTTTTATTGTTTCAACATTACCCAAAGAAAGAGGAAAAAACCTCATAACCATGAGAAAATTGTCTCAGGTTTGAAAGCAAATAGAAGATTCAATCAGGATTGAGGTGAAGATTTCTTTTCCTCCTAAAATGCCAATGGATAAAACTCCTTTGTAGTTTATCTACCATAATCAGTACCTGTTGACCAGTGCTTGGGCCTCGGTCAGAAAAACGAATCATGGTGCCAAATTATAATTAGATAAAAAATGTCCCCGACAGATGGCCATTTTGGCCCACTTGGTATAAACACTGTATGAGTTAAGGCGAATCACTTTAATACATTATTTCTCTCTTCCAAGAAGCTCAGTATAGACTACATGTGATGCCTACTCACCAACTCCACAGTAATTAAGGCTCTAAATTAACCACTTGCTTTTTCACTTGCCAATTGCTCAAGCTGGCCTCTCTCACTTCAGAGACAAGGAAACAGTTTACCTAAACAATGTTAAATAAATAGTCCAAGATCATAACGAAGAGAATAAAAATGACATATTTCAGCTTATAATCCTTTGCATAATTAATAGAACAGTGAAAAAGGATGAATTCCAGTGAGGCTTCTGAAACAAATTCACCACAACTTCAGTTGAAGTAGATAAATCGGGTTACTCTCTGGAGGCACTTAACATTTGTGGACAAATGCATTACATTGTGAATGAATAAGAACATTGCATTTGGTGTTTTGTTTTTATTTGCAGTCTTCAGTTTTTCAACTATAAGGTGATCAGAGTTCTTCATAGAGCAAAATGAAGTTAAGTACATCTGCTTGCATATTTGTTTCATGCTTTTCCTGACTTATGAGCATATTTGGAAATTGGATTTTGTGAAGACCTCTATAGTGTTGGTTTTCTGGTTAGCTTCTCTAATGGTCAGCTATATTCCAAAGCAAAGCCACTAACTCTCCATAATCAGTTCTGTAAATTAAAAGAATTATGTGGAAAAATTTGAGGGTCCTACTCAGCATTTTGTTTAGTTTATGTCTCACTTGTTGACAGTACTTAGTAATTGCTATTAAGAAGGTACCAGGGGGCTCAGTAACCTCAAACAACTCCATAGAGAACTCAGCTATGTCTATGAGATTGCATCGAGTAATAAGCATCAAACAGAACTGTAAAGCTGTACTCATGAATTGTTTTTATACAGAGATTGAGACAAGGGCTTTCATACGGAGTTATGTTCCTCATACTTTCTTTGTCTGTTTGTCTTTTAATAGGGCACTTGGCAGGTTAGGGGTTTCGCTAAGTTACCCAAGCTTGCTAAGTTGGGCTTGAACTCTTGATTATCCTGCCTGAACTTTTCAGAGTGCTCAGAGGGAAAGGCAGAACAGCTACTATGCCTGACCATTCAAGAATTATTTAACTGAAGGCCATAGAGCATGCCAGAAACTTGGGAACCATTGTTACGTTCCACATGGGATGATAGGCTTCAGGCAATAAGACCAGAAACACTGCACCCAGGTCATCTGATGGGCCTTTTAATGTGACCCACCTGCTCAGTCAGAACCCCAAGGTCTCTTGTCCTATTCTCAGCTTATGCTATCTGCTGCTTTCACTTCTCATTGATCAGTTTGTCTTTCTTTTATCATTTTAAGGTATTCCCTTCTATATCAAAGCTGTTGATGTGATAAGTAACAAACAACAGCAGTAAGATTCACTTAATTTCCCTTCAATCCTAATCTATTTGAGAGAGGACTTGCACATACATAACATGATTCCTACACAGCAGCAAATTGCTCTGAAGGGGTAGTGTACGTGGTTTAGCCACTGGGAATTTTGTGATGATTCTTCTTGCTAATCCAAAGCTCATACTTTCCTTCTGGAAAGCTCCTCAGTAAGGTATAATTGCCAACATGTATCCATGCAAGATGAAATGAAACACTGTGAGTGATATGGGAGAATGAAACTCCCAACATGAAAGTTACCTGGGATGAGTTTGTGTTCTCTAATACTGAAGAGTGAATTTTAGGAACAAACAGAGGTTAAGAGCAGAATATTTATTGGGGGGAAAAAAGATTCTGTCTAAGAAGGACAGAAGGGGAGCCTGAGCAAGCTGTCCCCAGGGTAGCTGTCTTTTCTAGGGACTTTTATAGAGTACAACCATGTGGTGGGGTGGGTCTAAGGGGGAGAACATGGGAACTCGCCTAGGGGAGCATGAGGTGGGACAAAATTATGGTCAAGCAATGAGATTACAAGCACCATTGCTCAAGTAAAGTTGATTAAATACAGAACCAAAAGGGGAAGTGAATCACGTAGCAAGCAGACCCAAACAAATGCAGAACAGGACTTTATCCAGTAGTCAGTAGCAGTTCGATTAGCAACTCTTCCTGGCTTCCTCAAGGTGATGATCAATCCCAGATGCTTATCTTTAGGGAGGTGAGTGTTTGTTTGATCTCTGGTCTCTAGGTCTGGCCCTCAGCAGGAGCATCTGTCTCTCACAGTTTTAAGATATCTTGTCTTCCCTGCTGTCTCCTTGAGGGCCTGGCCTTGTCTGCCTCCCTATAATATTTCTATCTAATTTAATAACTGTCTATAACATAAGTGGGCAGAAGGGGAAAAGATGAGACATCACTGGTATACCTAGGGATAAACATTGAGGTCTATCACCAATTAAGTAATTATAACAATTAGAATTATGCTTCATAATTCTATTAGCTAGCACTAAAATATTTTGTTAAAGTCAGAATGCCCTAGCAGAAATAGCACAGCCTTGTTGGATCTCTTTCTGTGAGGGTTTTGGAAAATTCATCAGCTGTATTTTATCATTTTAGATATATTACTCCATTCTGGCACCTTTCCATAGAAATATATGCATAGAATAATAACAGAAGGTATTTCTGAGATCTCAGACACAAGCAGCCAGGCCAGGCAGTCTCCACAGTGTTAAATCTGTAATAGGTAACCTGTGGTTTGCAGCACCTAGCAGTGCACAGAGGAGGAGAAGAAAGGTGCCTTCAACAATGAGTGAAGCATGATGAAAAAGATATTGGTAATATGTCAGTATTTACTCCTAGAATCCATTTATCATCATTTACTTTGACAAATGCTTCAGCCTAGAAATTACAGAAAGAAATCAGACATGAATTCTTTTGGTCTCAAGCTATCTCTGAGTTTTATAAACTTTATTTTCTTGCCATCTTTGAAAGTTATAGTAGAAAATGTAAATTTGAGTTAAGGGGCCAGCCAGAAAGCTCAGTGAATTAAAGTGCCTGCTTAGGAAGACACAGAAGTTGGAGGTTCGAACCCTGGTGCCGTACTAGCCCCACCCCTGGAGTGAGCTGAGAGGGTGATTGTGACCGGTTGTGGTGTGCACCTGTAATCCCAAGGCTTGGGAGGCTGTACACAGTGGATCACTATGAGTCTGACTTGTGCATTGAAACTCTGTAGACACTGTGCTAAATACAAAAAAAAAAAAGAAAGAAAGAAAGAAAAAAAATCGAGTGAAGGTAGGAATTATGTGTGCAAGTTTGTCTCTGATTCAAATAGAATCATGAAGACATGAAGGAAGCAAAACTTGTCATTTTTTTGGTCACTTAGCTCATTTAAAGGAGTGATACATTAGGTGTGTTATTTCCCAACTAAGTAAGAATGGAGAGAAGAGAGTCAGCTACCTAATTAGCTATAAAAAACACTTGCTCATCTTTGAAGAAAAAAGGGAATGCTTTAAAATGGTTAGAGAGAGAGCCAGGTATGTATCTTCAAAGATAACTGAGGTCTTCAAAAGAATAGCAACTATCTTCATGTTCTCCAGAACTGAATAGGTGGGCTACAAGGAGACCTGCTCACTGTAATCTTTTTTAAGGAATTGCTTTGGAGTTTGATCAGCAGTTGCACCTTTAAAAACATTTTTAACATATTTTAGAAGAGGAGAGGTAAGGACTGAAACTACTTTATAAATCATATATAAACTAAGACAGGGAAGAAATAAAATACTGTAATGAGACAGCACTATTTTAAAGTTAATATTAATTCTGAGTTTCCTTGATGGTGAATTTTAAAATGCTACTCGGTTGCCTACATTTTTCTGTTCAAGGAAAGAATAAGTTATTGGTGAACAATAAACTTGTTATGCTATGGATTCCAAATCAAAATTAATATGAATTCTTACATAAGAAGTTATTTTGTTAACAATATGAAAAGATATTTCTGTAATAAATCATCGGACTCATCTACTCAACTTTCTAAATCTTTTGTAGCGTTCTATGATTGATTTTTCTGTTCAAATGAATATGTTTTCTTTGCTTCTGGCCCCTTTCTGGCGGTGTTATCATGGGTCGCTTCTCTTTCCCACCCTTTGTGTCTGGGCCACAAGAGAACTATCCTGAGCTCTTCCACAAGAAGGGGGCAGAGTCCCTGAAGCCAGCTGCCTTGGGTATGACTGTCACTTCCCTCAACGTTGTTGCTGCCATTTTGCCACACAGTGTTCAAGGACACAAAATGTGTTTCTGAACTGCCTGCTAAAGAGAAAAATGGAGCCTCTTTTCTGTGTAGCCAGCACCCTGTTTGTGATGTCATTAAATTTATTCAGTGATGTATGATGTGCAGGTTACTAAAACAGAAGCAGATTGGCACCATATACAATCGGGCACAGCCTATATATTTAAAATTTGTGTTATCTGCTCTTACTCGCTGAATTTTGTTTGTTCAGGATAATGTTAGCTGGATTGAATGAGAAAAAAAAAAAGTCATATAGTGTTCAGGATTGACCAGTATTAGGTAGCCTAGTTGTTTTTCTCAGCTTATGAAGGCTATGAATTGTGTGGAGGGTTTTTTTGGTGTGGTATTCCCCTTAAAGAGAGGAAAAATGCTTGTAGAAAAATAGCAAACTTTTCTGACTAAATTTTTCTGGGGTCTCTGGAGATTTAGGGCTGATGTTTGTTTTTTTTTTTTAAGTTACAGAGTCATTCAAGTTTGTGGAGTGAGGCTTCAGGAGGTCCTCACGTGCAAGGTTTATGTTTCACAGGCAGCCTTTAAACCTGTGTTAGAGTTCTCTAACACTGCTCAGAGCAAATCAGCAATAGGTGTTTGCATCCCTTTTCCCATTTGGACAGAATGAAAGGCATAAATATAAAATAAAATAGTTCTTCTCCCTAGATAATTTTTCCCTTCAGTATATTTTTCATTTTTCAGAAATTTCCACAGTTTCAATACTATAAATATACAGACATATAGGACAAATATATAGTATGAGTGGGCAGTGTAGACAAGCTGTGTGGGTAAAGAAGCAGGGAAAGTAGAAGTAGAGAGAAAAGACGTGCAATGCACATGTACCAACTTCGCACAGAGAATGTAAGCACATGCACTGAAAATATGTATCAATAAAAATTAAATGGGCTGGGAAGATAGCTAAGTGGTCTAAACACCTGCCTGGCAAACTCAAAGATCCAACTTCAATCCCCAGTACTGCATACTGGCCCAGCCCCCGAACCCCAAGTACATTATGCCAGTCCTGAGACCGGGCGTGGTGGCACACACCTGTAAGCACTGGGGAGGCTGAGAGCACTCCAAGACTAAACTACATAGTGAGACCCTGTAACAGATATATAAATGAAAATATAAAAATAAATAAATAAAAATTAAATAATAAAAATAATATAAATGAATGAGTAATGACAAAAAAATCTCTAATCATAATACTACTTCTTAAAGTTACATTACACAGCCAAAATAGCTTCCATTTTTTTTTTTTTTTTAATTAAACCTACTCTTCTCTGTCATGCCCAAATGACGGAGAGGAAGGCTTTAAGCAATGAACATTGTTCAAGGTTTTCCAACAAAGTTCAGCTCTTAGTAGTCAGTGAGAGGCTAATACCTTGTCTATCACCACACTGGCTCCCCTAAGTCCTTCTCCCTAGATAAAGTCCACGGCTTTGCATCTGCCCCGGATCACCAAGACTGCTGGTGTGCTGCATGCATAAAGCAGTCGAGTAAGGAGTGAGCAAACCCTTGGGTGACAGATCTTTCCATCCACAGGTAAGACAACAGGTGTGATACAGAAATAACACCCTGCTCAGGAGGTGGGAACTTTCCTACTGGTCTTGGCCAGACTGTGTCTGAGTGACACAGCTTTCTTGAGACCTTCCAAATAGCTCTCTTCATAACAGTGTCATGCTGTGTCTACTCGGGTTTTTTATTTGACACAGTGGGCCTTCTTTTTCTTAAATAACATCCAGGTGATCTGTTAGCTAGTTTGGCCTACTCTTTTAGTTTGCTACCATCTTTTGTATTTATTTCTGTGCTTCTTTTTGAGTGTAGACAAATTATATCGCTTCTGAACTTTTTTTCTATCTTTAAACTTTATTCCTCAGAACACTTCTTGTCTTGTTTCTTGACAATTGACCTAGATCTTGAAACTGAGCTAAAATCAGTCTGAGAAAACTGTTCTCTTCCTTGAATGAGAAGATTCATGTTTAAACCACAAGGAAATATTTGCATTCAATCCTCTTAGAATATATAATAGCACCTTTTATTGACTAGTTGTCCTCTTACTTTATTTAATGTGCTAAAGTGCCCAAAATCTTTATAAATTTGTATTTGTCACAATATCACAAATAAATTGAGGTTAGAGATATTGTGTTATGAAAGAATTGCAATTTAAATTCGGAAAGTCTGACTTTGATGTCCATACTCATCATTTTTCTACATTGTTTTTACTTCAATAAAAAAAATAAAAATAAGACCAAACCACTGTATTTCCATAGCTGAAAAACAGGAATGTGCCTACCTTGCTGTGCAACAATAGCATTGAAATGTGACTACTAGTTATGACATTTTTTAATAACTAAGATTAAAACCAAAAATAATTTTTTAACATTTATGAAGACTGGCAAGAGCTAGATCCTGCTCTCAGTTTTCAATCTTGTGAAAATATTGCTCAGTGGAATAAATGCTTTCCTGGCAAGCGCAAGAGCCTGAGCTCAATCCCCAATTTTGCCCCCCCCCAAAAAAAATTAAGGCTTGAAATACAAAATTAAGTAGATATTTAAGTAATAATTCCAGTCATTATAGTGATATGACAAGGCCAGACTCATCAAAAACCTTAGACAGTGACCCTGAGTAGCCAAGTTTTAGATATACTACTTTTCAGAATAATTCTAAGACCCAGCACCATGGATATGTTGATTATATGTGCTGATTATATTTTGACCATGCTACATATTAGAGAGCAGCAAGCGACCCTGGGTCTGTGCTTCACTGAAGTGATTAACAATGGACAGAATTGTGACAGCAGCTATGCTGGACATAAAATAAATTAAATGCCTATCACAATGGGACCAGCAAGAACATGTTGCTTGGCCAAATATCTGTCTTGTTTGTTGGCTGTTTAAGTGACTGTGAAAGAATCAGTGGTCTTCAACCCAAACTGCATTTAAGTTCCATGAAAAAAAAGAAAAAAAAAATCTGTTTCCAAAACAAAAATAACCCACGGTAGTGGTTGATGCATTATGTCAATGTCAGACTTTTAGAAGTTTAATTAAGTGACTCAGTGGGTGGCTGAGTTATCACATTGTAAATGTCCTGAGCAGAGGGCACAGAGATGAAGGAATGTAAAGAGCCCACCCGAGGGCAGAGAGCCTGCGTACAGTGTAAGGGAGGAAGAAGGCTTTCTCCTCCTCTTCTCTTGCTGCTTTTGCTGTCTTCCACCATCGTGCACCGCTTCCCTCTGCCGTGTGCCACGCTGAGGTGGAGCCAGCTGATTATGGACTGAAACCTCCACAAGCTGGGAGTTAAATAAACCTTTCCTTCCTTAATTTTGGGTATTGGGTATTTAGTTTCAGCAAGAAGAGAAAGATAACTAAGATGCCAATATTTTAATCCTAAATCTGTTTCCTAATATTGCAAACCCATCCGCCTTTTAACATTATTAGTTAATGCATTCTGAAAGGTCAGGATTTCTGAATTACTAAGAGGTCATAATGGAAACTGTGATTTTCTTAATTATTATTAACTCATCGTTCTGGACTTAAAAAAACTAATCAGTGAGTGGCTGGTACATTTTTGGGTACTCTGTTTTCCAGTCCAGATATCACAATTGGGTTTATATCATCGTGATGGCCTCTAACAAAAGAAATACTACTTTATTTAATATGTTTATCTCTTAAAGGATCTCCCACAATTGTTTTTTAAATAAAAACAAATTATTTTTATTTTAATGAAAAATTGATTTAATGCCAGAAAGTTTAGTCCCAATGTAGCAAACTTAGAAAGCCCAAGACCTATCAATTTCTCCCTTTCCGACACTGCATGCGGAGTAATTTATTGCATGTGCATGCCTCTAAGAAGTATTAATTACCCATTTTCAAATTCTGACATTTTATAAATATTGAAAGAGAAATATTCATATTCATACTCCATAAAACTCCTGTGTATTGGTGGGCTTATTTCTGTCTTGGAGTTTAAAATAAGTAATATTCTAGATGTTGTACATGGTTCCAGTGTAAGTCCTGAGGGGATTTGACTGACCTTGTCAGATACAAAAGTTACATTTTTTGTTATATAGGTCTTGCCTTAACGTGCTCTTAACCATTCAGCAGAAAGGTATAACCACGAGGCATAAAAGTAATGTCATACTAATATGTTGAGCTGTTAAGAGCTCAAGACAACAACTTCTGACAAAGAGCTCAAGTCAACCATTTCTGCCTATAACCTACTACTCTTGTGGACTATTGGACTATATTGGGTTATCTTGCTGAATTCAAGTAGCTATAATCTTTAGACTGGTTTCAAGTATGAAAAGGTCCTTTAAAGACTTCTCTAAATACAGATTCTCTAACTGCAATGGAACACCCATCTCTGAAAAAAACAAAATGAAAAAGGAGGGGGTTTTGGGAGCCAAGAAGCTAAGAAATTGATCAAATATATGAAGGTAGAACTTGGCCCAGGGCCTAAAGCAAACAAATTACCTCACTCCTGAGATGAACATCCTGTCTGGTTCAGGTTTGTTAGCAGTTGCTAGGCAACCTAGTATCATGCATTACTAACTTCACAAAAGTATAAATAAAGGACAGTTTTATTCTGAGAAAAAGGGGGGACCACACACACAAGAGAGGTAGAATAGATGCACAACTACTTTCTCTCAGTTCATTGAGAATAAAAGTTTGTATCAATATTGTTTAAACAACATATCATGTCTGCATCTTATCCTCTGAATAGCTACTAAGAATTCAATAATGTGTAACAATTAGTTATTGCAAATGTCCTACTAACCTGTGTTGAAACTGCTTCATGGTTATTCTTTTTTTTTTCTCATTAAAATGAATAAAAATTATTTTAAAAATAAGTAAGTAACATTTATTCTTGGAAAATGACAAGCTTGACATAACTGGACTCAAACAGTAAAGAGACTACTGATTGCCTGGAACTATGGAGGGTCCCCTGCTGAGGACTTACATTATATGAACTTTTTCTGGTGTGTAATTCCATGTTGTCTTTATTTATGTACAACTGTTTTAATTTTTTTCAATCTCCAAAGATTTTGGTGTGAATATAGTTTTTCAACATTTGTAAATAATGCTACCAAAATAGAACAAATACAAAAGCAAAATATCCCCAAACTTTAATTATAAGGATTATCAAACATACAGAAAACTAAGTTAAAGCCAGGAATGGTGGTTCACACCTGTAATTTCAGTACTTAGAATCCTATGGCAGGAGAATCATGAGTCTTGAGGCCAGCCTACACTATACAGCAAGACCCTGTATAAGAGAAAAAAAGTACATACCAGTAGGAAAACAGCATTTCAAGCTCATAATTATAATATTAGTGACAATATTTTATGTGTTTTCATTTTTGTATCTTATTTGAACAATGTATAAGCAAGCAATATTTGGGAATCAGTTTCTTTCAAAAATCACTTTAAAAAAATAGATTTATCTGTTGGAAAATATGCCACAGCTTAATAATGATGTGAACATATTATTAAATCAGAAGCCACTAGCTTATTAATCATCATCTTTCTAATTAGAGTATGAAATCTTAATTTTTTGGAGTCTGATTAACTGATAATGGCTATGTCACTGTGTTCAGACAAAAACCTGTTTCGATGGGCATCACAATAGAAAATCATGAGTTAAATGAAAAAGCAAAACAGAAGAAAAACAAGTGCGCATTACACTCCTTTCAAATTTTTTTGAGACGAGATAAAATATGACAATGTCATTTCAGATTCATCAATATCAAGACCAGTGTTACTGAGTGTTATCTTAGTCTGTTAAAAAGGAAAGCTTAGGAAAAAGCATGCTGAAGAGACATTGAATCTGGACACATGCAACTCAGAGGATGGGCAATTAGAACAGATTATTTAGTTTATTTAGAAAAATTAAAAGAAATTCAGCAAGTCTGTCACCTGACGTGACTTGCACAATGTGGATAAAATCAATTATTAAGCCTGAAATCTCAAATGTTGTAATTTTTAATCTGGTAGGGTTGGGAACTGAGGTGTGAATTCCCGTCCCTGACAGTCTAGTAGAATTATTAAGTACAGTAATACAATAAATTATATTCAATTACTGAAAATGAAGAGGCAAGTCTGTAAATAGAAATTTCCACAATTTTGCATAGCGTGTTAGTTATAAATGATGCACCAGACTGCCAGACTTTGATCCTCGTACTGTCAATACAAACTTTAGTTGCTTCCTCTCTTTACATATAAGTTTCAATCCAAAAGCTAAGTATTGAACAAGCACATGCTTCTGATATTTGTTATAAGAGATAACTGAAAATCATGCTTAGTATCGTAGGCTTGCTCTCCTCTCCTGTGTCCTCCTCCCTATTCGAGGCATCCTCATTGTCATTATTTTCCTGCCAGGCAAAAAATAAAAGTTTCATGTAATTGTTCTTAATCCTATTTGCGTAAATACAAGAACTCAATCACAGACCTGTATATATAATTTTTCATGGGTCTTATCCATAAACATGTATGGAAAAATTCATTAAAAATAATTAAGAACTAGTTATTCTCAAGAGCAGAACTCTTCAGAAGGAAAGAGTAAGATAAGCATATGACATATTAGACTTCTTGTTGTGAGTTTGAATTATATTCATTTAAATTTTAGAAACTTAAAAACAAGTAATAAATTAAGTATTTGTCAGTCTTGACTAAGAGACTAGATAGCAGAGTTGGGCAAAGAGGACACCTGTGTGAAATTATTCAAATATCTACTTAAATAAGGACACTTTCATTTTTCCTTTCCACAAAAATCCTTGAAATTCTATCAGTAGAGCCTCATTTCTTTTTTCTTTCTTTTTTTTTTTTTTCAGAACCGGGGATTGAACTCAGGCCCTTGTGCTTGCCAGACAAGCACTTATTCTATTGAGCTATCTCCCTGGCCCCTTAGAGCCTCATTTCTTGATTTTAACAATTGCCCCTCTTTCCATAAAAAAAGGAATAAAAAGATTTTGGAAAGATTAAATTTAACTGTAAATGGAGGCATCTGTCTTTACAGGTGGCTTTTAAGCCTATTTGCTATTTGTACTCCAACTTGCCTGACATGAGCCTCCTGTACAATATTCACTGTCCTCATATTTCAGTGCTTCCCCTTTTCCCTGGGAGGAAGGTGAAGCTACATTGCTTCCTGTATATACCAATAATCAGCTTCATGGTCTAAGGAGCTGTGGACCTTGCAGTGTGTACCTGTTGTTTTCCCCTAGGATCTGCACAGTGAATTTTAGACAAATTCCCCCTGAGTGTGGCTGGTTATCTTTAGTGTCTGTAACCTGGGCAAGGAATGACCGAGTACTGCTTTTCACCCAACCTTCAGTCTTGCTTAAGGGACATAACATTGTACCGATCCTATATAAATCCTCATGGACACACTGCTTTAAGCGAAGTCCCCAACCTCTTTGAATCTCCATTTCTGAAGCCCTTATGTATCTGCCTCTGTAAATCCTAATACGATAAACAAATTGGATCACCTCTTGGGGGCCAGATGGCTTCATGAGAGGAGGAGCTTTCTAGGCACAGAGGAAACATTTCACCTAATTCACAGAAACACTCAAACGCAGCCCCAAGTACTGTGCTGATTAGCTTCCATCCAGTCTTTCTGTTTAAGATCCGCAGCGTGGGGTTGGCATCATTAAGCCTCGATAGGCTCCTGCTGTGAAGAAACTGTGAGCGCTGCATTTGTTTGTAAGCCAAAAGCTCACCAAATAGTTATTAGATTATTGGTTTTATTATTCTATTATGCTGTGAGTCTTGTATCCTGCTTCGGCATCCTGTTCATATCTCTTAATGGCTAGAGGCTCTCTCAGTAAATGTACTTACTTTAGAAAGATTCTTAGAAAAAATAAACGTGAGGTTGGTGATAATAGTAATCGCTAATATGTTTGAACTTTCGTTGTGTTCTTGGCATTTTGAAACCCTCGTTATATATTAATATATGTAATCATTTGAACAAACCTATGACATAAATGTTACGTTTTCCATTTTACAGAGAAGGAAATGGAGGTGTAGAGTAGTAGTGGAAGATAGGGAAATTGTGAAGTAGAGTATAAAATCCATGGAGCCATGGTGAAAATGGAGTTGTTGCTGACAGTGGACACTAGAACAAGTTGGTAGTGTAATTAAGTCCTCCCCTGGAGCGAGGGAAGCAGGCGAAAACAAGTCTGCTTTGGCAGAAAAGGAATAATTAAAGATACCAAGGAGAGAGCTGAGGCATTTCAAAGAACAAGGAAAGCAAGAAGGAATATAAACAGAAAAGCAATCATACTCCCAAGCAGCTTACTAATGGGCTAAATGAACATTCTTCCCTCCTTTGAGGGTCTGTGTCTCTAGTTACTCCTCTAACCAGAAGAGCTGGGCTATCAAAGTCATTCATTTTTCACGAAGTCAGAATCCTGCGGGTAATTATTTGATGGCGTTACACTCCTGCTTTAATTTGATAGTTTTATCTACCTCAAGAACTCACTGTAAGCCTAACATTTCTTATTAACTTTTAACTAACCTGGTTTCCATAATGGAAGAACTTACTTGACAATAGCTTTGTTTTACTCAGTTAAAAAGATACCTTTAACTTCTGTCACGCTTTAAATACTTATTTGCATAATATTGTGGAACACTGTGTATAAGATTCCTTCCTCTGGAGGTTAAGGGAAGCGGCTGAAAACAAATCCTTTATTTCCAGGTGCAGGAGAGGGGTCAAAAGAGAAGCTAGACACCCTCGTGGTGGAGGCAGAGATTGGAGTTTTATCGGATTGGGCCAGGGGAAGAGTTTACATGGGCAACACAATGACGCAGCGGGCGCTGATTGGAGGAGGGTTGGCGCGCATCAAGAGGAAGTTCCTGGTTGACCTGGAGAGTGGGAACCTAAGACAGTCTAGGAGTAGCTTGGCTCAAGGTGCTAAGTTCTGGGATCCCCTCACCAGGCAAATTTGTCACCATGGTGACCTAGTGGACAGGTGCATGGGCTCAAACCCATCAGTATGAAACCACAGTGTTTAATTTATTTGATAACTTATAATTGCTTGCTGTAATGGCACACTGCAGAGCATGTTTTTGATCTGATGCATACATTCCAGCCTATGTGTTATTTTCAACCACGTTTCACTTTGTCATTGAAATTATCTTTCACTAATAAAAATGATTTTTCCATTTAGACTATTTTTGAGGAAATCACATTTTTGGTTACATATTTATATGTAATATTCTAATGTCTACCAAGAGCATTTTAAAACTATATAATCTCTTATGTCTATCATTTTTTATTTAATACATATTTATCAAATGCCTCCTCTGAGCAAGGCCCAATTTTAGGAACTCTGGGGGATTCCAAATGAATTATATATAAATCTAACACTTAGAAAATTTACAGCATTGCAATAAGATGACATGTGCATATATCTAATTCCTGCCTTTGCCCCGAGTAGACTTGAAAGAAAATTATAAATTTTTAATGAAACAGAATTATTTTTAAACACGCTATTAATTTAGGGTGTAATGCTGGCTCACATTTATTGTGAGCTTTAAATATTGCCTGTATTGATGAAAAATCATAATAAATAATGAGAATGTGTTTAAAGAATATATATTTGTATATGTTGTATACATATGTATATATATTGAATTTGCTTCATTATGAATGATAAATTTTTATTTTCCTATTTTCTATAAATTTCCAAGTGCTCATTAATCTTCACAGCATCACTATGAAGAGAAATAAGGCTGATGAAGCCAGGGAGATGGCTCAGTAGAATAAATGCTTGTGTGGCAAGCACAAGGGCCTGAGTTCAATCCCTGGTTTTGCAAAAACAAACAAACAAACAAACAGAAATAAGGAAGATGGCATTAGATTTTTCCCCCACTTGTAATTATCTTTTGCTACTGGAGCTAGAAGTCTTCAAAGTGTCAGATTTCCCTGTAAATATTTTTCTTTGAACATTTTTCTTAAGCTGCTGAATGACCTCAGTGTTATCAATAAAAGTTTTGGTGAGTGACATTTAATATTCAATTACAGAAAATTATGTCACTTTAATTTTTAGCAACCACCCCTTTAAAAAAATGTTTGTGAAACACAGAAAGAAAAATAGAGCATTTCTAGGCACTATGTTATATGCAAGAGATAGTACTTTAGTAGACATTTTCTCATTGTATTTTCAGGAGATTATATCTAATGGCAAGAATAAGAACGCTTAAGGGTCTACCGACAGTCTAGGGTATGAATGTACGAATTGGTGATCAGCTCTGAGCTTCTGTCACTACCTTTGCTCTTCTCCTGGACTCAAATGTAGATTTCAGGTTTCCATAGACAGGAGTGGTAGAAAATAGGGACTGCTCCAAACGTCTTTGAAACCAGTAATTCCCTTGCATTATGTACAGGGAAAAAGCAGCCCACAATGACTCATTGCCATGAAGAGAAGAAATATTCCCTAGACAGTACACGTATTGTTAATATATTAAGCACTCTGGGCGCTTCTTTGTACAACCAATCTTATTTAAATTAAGCATGATGATTTCAAGCCTTGTTTTTTTCACTTGAGTCATCCCCAAAGTGTATTTATAATCATTCTCTGAATAAGGTGAATTCTTTAGTTGCTAAGAAACATGCTTACTAAATTTGTTTTCCAATGATAAGTAAAATATTCTTTCCTAAAGTATTATTCTTATAGGTAAATTAATGCTTATCTAGAGTACATTCAGGGCTAGGGAGATAGCTCTGTAGTATAAGCGCCTGCCTGGCATTTGCAGGGTCCTGAGTTCAATCCCCAGTACCCCCAAAATAAAATAATAATAATAATAGAGTACATTCAAAGGAGAACATAGCTTACTGGTCTGAAAAATGTTGCTTTAAAGGAAAATAAACCAAGTATTACAGCTCACTGTCCACAACCGGCAGAAGGGGTGAACAGGTAGAGCTTGCTACATAATTTAACAAATAATTTGCCTGTGCAGAACAAAACTGGGTGGCCCCTTGTTTCATAATTAATGAGACTTTTCAAGACAAGAGCAAAACACTGAACCCAGTTCAGGGTCCCTGCCAACGTGGAGCCTGTAAGACTAGAGAGTCGATTCCTGGCGAGAGTTGGGATCTAATATCCTCTGCTCTTTAGGTCCAAAGCTGCTCAAGAATCTGGCTGTGGTTACAGAGCCATTTTATTCCTAGAGGCTGGAGTGGACCAGCAAGTTATAAAAGTCAGGAATTTTGTCCACCAATTCAAAGTTCAGTCCTGCTTCACAAAGTGCTCAAAAGCAAACGCACTGAGCCCTCAATGCCTCTTCTCTGGAACCTGGCCTTACACTTTGTCCAAAACATTTACTAATCACTTATCAAGTCAGGAAAACCTCTTGCTTTATGTTAAATTGAATTTTTTTTCTCTCTTACTGTTTTACTTTTTGTGTTGTCCAAATTCTGAGCTCCTTGACAAGATCCTATCTTAGAATTATTCTATTCAATATGTGTGGTCATTTCCATGTAAATTGTACTCAATTTTCATGATCATTGATAAATCTAATTAGGAATGATAAACCCAAGGAAAGCACCACTCTCTCAGATCTTAAGAGGATTCAAAAAGTTTGTGTTAACTATGAAAAAGTTATCTTTGCCTCTTCTGTTTTCAATGTGCTACAATTAAAAATGACTAATTTTCAATTTCAACTTCATAGCATTTCATAGCATGTTACATGGAATATCACTAAATATGGTGAGGATGTCTATAATCTAGTAGGTTCAGGAATACTGCTTTCTTGCTTTTCCCATTCCTGATGCTTGCAGCACACGTGAAGCAAGGTTGTCTTTTCAGTCGCAGTTTTGAGGTATTCAGTCTGTGGTCATCGGTGGGCAAGCCTAGAGCACTGAGCAGGAAGGGTGAGGAAAAGACGCTGTCTCATTCATGGCAGCTGGGAAGCAAACCAGAACCGCTCCAGAGAAGAACATTCCAGAGACCAGATCTAGTGGGTAAGTTCACTGCTCTGCAACATTTTCAAACCCACCCAGAGATGTGCTTTACTATTATTCACTTACTCAAGCCAATCAAGTCGACAGTTGCTTTTGACTGTTGCTTTCAGATTTATATCGTTTTATTTTATTTTTATTTATTTTGTATTTTATTGAAGTACAAATATCAATCAGACAGTTTTAAGACACCTTAACAATACAGATTCGATAAATTAATACATTGCAAACTGTTTTCATACTGTTTTGGTATCGTACAAGGTGCATACATGATATTATACTTACAGACATTATTGTAGCAGATGTCTCTTATCAGTAAATTAAGAGTGTAGCTGTTTACTTATCTTATTTTTTATACCTGAATTATATCAAAAATTCAATAATTATTTTCCTAGTGGATGACCATAGTACTAGAAGCCAACATAATATCCTGTCCAACCACCATCAGTGCAAATCTTGCCTCTCATAGGATTATGTAGAAGCACAGAGTTATCTATCCCAACTGTACTGTCTATACACACACATCATGATTTTTTCTTTCTACACCCCTTCCTTTGTCTACACCTGTCAAAGGTGGGCACTCCATTGTCATTCAACTAACTTAGGTGCTTGAACTCAACTACACAATCCAACACAGTCCAGCATTCCACAACATTAGTGAGTTATTCAAAGAAGTTGTCGACCATAGCCATTTATAGCTCAGCTTAATATTATGGCCCCGTGATGTATACTTCATTTTTATACTGTTTTGCTGGATAGTTAAGACCTAGATAGAGCAAGACTTATATACCAACCCATGAACTTTATGTTTCTTATATGGTCAGTAAAGTCCCCTCAGGGTTTCTCTTGTTTTCCTGTACATTATTCTGTAGATCCTTTGTCTGTGTCATCCATGTGGATGAGTCACGACCAATGCTTGACCAGTTTGCTCTCTGTGAGAGCCTGAGAAAGAATTTTCTCTCCATGTGACTCTCCCCAGGCACACTTCAACCTCTTTCCTCTGTGGCTCCATAATCTCCTTGTTCAGAAAATTTGGAGCTTAATTGAGTTTCATGATGTTGCAGTACAGGTTCTCCTATGTCCTGAGTCTTCGCTGACCTTGAAAGGCTAGAGCCAAAATGTTGGCTGGCCTTGTGGCTCTTCTATTTCTCCAACTCTTACTTGTGAACTTAGGTTGTTAACCATCCAGAACAAAAGCTGATTAGTATCCTGCAGCATATGCCATTCACTTTGCCTTATCTGACTCAATTGATTTTAGCTGTGTTGTACATTTCCTTTTGTATTTCTGCATTTCGCTTGTTACACTAGGGAGACTATATGATATTTACACATGTGTGTCTGGTTTATTTTACTTATGAGTATATGTTCAAGTGGCATCCACTTCAGTATAAATGCTTCAAACTTATCATTCTTCATAGCTGAGTAATACTCCATTATATAGAAATACCACATCTTTTTCAACCATTCCTCATGTGATGGACATCTTGGTTGTTTCCAATATTTTGCTATCACACATTGCGCTGCTATAAACATAGGTACACATATATCACTATGATACAATGTTTTCAGGCCCTTTGGGAAAATTCCCAGTAGGGGAATAGCCGGCTTGAATGGGATTTCTACTCCTACTCTTTTGAGGAGTCTCCACACTGACCTCCACAATGGTTGTACCAGTCTACATTCCCACCAGCAGTGGAGAAGTGTTCCCTTTTCCCCACAACCTCTCCAACATTTGTTGTTGGTTGATTTCCTTATGATAGTCATTCTTTCTGGAGTGAGATGATATCTCAGTGTTGTTTTTATTTGCATTTCACAGATGGCTAGCTATGTGGTGCATTTTTTCATATATTGATTCACTTCTTTAATTTCATCCTCTGAGAAGTGTGTATTCATCTCAGATGCCCATTTCTGAATTGGGTCTTTAAATTTGAGGGCCCTGTTATGTCTTAGTTCTTTATATATTCTAGACAGTAGTCCTCTGTCTGATTGCTTATTAGTTAGGATTTTTTCAAAGTTTGTGGGTTTTCTTTTCACTCTGTTGACAATTTCTTTTGACATGCAGAAGCTCCTTAAGAAGAGTTGATCCCAGTTGTTGATTCTTTCAAGTGCTTCCCATGTGAATATATGTTTGTTCATGAACTCTTTACCTACCCCTATGTCTTCAAGAGTTCCTCCTACTTTCTCTTAAAGGAGATTGAGTGTTTCTGTTTTAATGTTTAGATCTTTAATCCATTTTGACTTTAACTTAGTGCATGGTGATAGAGCTGGGTCAAGTTGTAGTCTTTGGCATGTGGAAAGCCATGTTTTCCAGCACCATTTGTTAAAAAGGCTATCTTTCTTCCAGTGAGCTTGTGTAGCCCCTTTGTCAAAGATAAGATGGCTGAGTGTATCATAGATGCCTCTGCGTCTTCTAGTCTATTCCACTGATCCTCAGGTCTATTTTGTTGCCAATACCATGTTGATTTTATCACAGTGGCTTTGTAGTATAATTTCAAATCAGGAATTGTGATGCCTCCTGCCTTGTCTTTATTGGCCAAGATTGGCTTTGCTATTCTAAGTCGTTTGTGGTTCCAAATAAATGTTTGAATGTTAATTATTTTCATTTCTTCTGTTTATTCTCCTAAACTTCTCCACACATTGGAAGCACCAGGAGGCCAATAGAGTCTCTTTGAATTCTCTCGTACTGGCTGTGCATCTACTTATGGAGAACAAAACAAAGGATTTGAATAAGCTTTTCAATCTTTAGTGAAGAAATTATTCTAGCCCAGGTTAGGAGTTCTGTATTTTCCCTCCGATCTTGGATGACTGGTTAGATTCTGTACAAGAGGGTAAGTCTTCCTTGATGCGGACACCACTGAGGGTGCACATGACTTATTGTAACCATGGAATTATGTCCTGGGGCACGTACCCAGCATCTAAATTAAATAAAGGCGGGCTTCTTTGGAATTAGGCAGTGAGCCTAGAGGAACTTTACTTTTGTCAGTCACAAGTTTCTAATTCTGCTTGATTCAGGTTTTGTTGAAATCTGTGCTCAGGGGAAGGGAGATAGGAAGACATTACATCCTGCTCATGTAGAAGATTATGTAGCAGATGTAACTGAGCAAGAACAGACGGGCGCAAGGACAAGAAAATGTGCCATAGAATGGATACTTATTAAACATTGAACACAGGGTATTTTTCAGGTTAGATTGCTTTTCACATTTATAGCATTGAGACAATATTTGCAATGCTGAATTATAATATAAAACTATTGGCAAGTAATTCAGAACACTGAAGTCTTTGTTTCCAATGAACACTGTAGACCATGACAGAATGTGCTTCATGATGCTAAAAATTCTGTCTTGGCTTGTTTTTCAAGAAAAATATTATACTTTGAAATTCTTTGCCATTCTATTAAAAGAAGGAAATGTATTAAATAGCATTTGTTCTCATTTTACCTTATTCTTTTACTATGAAAGCAAACAAATAATACTATGCCTTAGGTTTCTTTTATTATTTCAGGCCATTCGCTGGAAATACAAGTAGCCTGAGTACTAGACAACACGTGAGGTGACATTAAGATTTCAAAATCAAATTCTTATTATGAACTGGGAGGGACAATGGACAAGTAATGAGAAGGAGCAGGTAAATACTGATTAAACTGTTTGTAATTATCTTTACGTGATTGAGTGCTGCGGTGATTGGGGCACTGAAGGCATGATTCTTTTTGTAAAGACAGAGATGAATGTGTTCAACTGTTAAGAAATAAAACCATGAAACTTAAAGAATACATTTAAAAGTCTTAGCATCATTGAGATGTACAGAATGAGACCAATTACCATGCCCATTTCAAATTCAAGCACTTTATCACTACAAACAAATTTAAAATATTTCTTGAACCACAGGTTTTATTCTAAAATCCAAGATTCTTATAATATTGAATACACTTCTATGACTCTTTTCTGTCAGAAATATTAGTATAGTTGTTCAGTACTGTCAACCAATTAGTGCAATAGACAATGAACTCACCGAGGAGATTAGCAATTAATGTTAGCTGAAAACTTTTTATTCTCAATGTCTGTGTCTTTCAACCATGACCTTCCATGCTTTCTGAAGTTGTTCCAATATGTGCTAATGCATTCCTTCATCAAGTTTTGTACTGAAGTCTTTCCCCCATGCACAGATGTATACAAAGCTCAACAGACACAACTGATCTTTGTATCTCCAGTATCTAGAATGTGGGAAGGTCTTAGCACACATGTTTAATCTGTACTGATTGTCTCACTTCAAAGAATGCATGTAATTCACACTGTCAGCTTTGTTTTAGCTATAAGCATAGGCTTCCAATTAATATGTATATGCCTAGCCTCTCTAGTTCATCCTTAACACCACTGCTGGTGGTGTAGCTCTGATCATATTATCCCTGCTCCAAACCCTGACTGACCTCTTAGAACTTAAGACTACAGTTCATGCTCCTTATTCTCAATATTCAAGGTCTTCTACAGCAGAGCTTTTCAATCTCATTTTTTGTCATTGGTCATCATACAGCCTGCATCCTGGTATGAACTAGAGCAGTAGCCTAGGATAGGGTAGACTGAGAAGTACAGACCATGAAGCCTGGCTGCCTGGGAATCTTGATTTTTACAGTTCTTAATTATGAGAGCTTAGTTTACTTGAACTTTGTATCTGAATTTCCTCATCTGTCAAATAGGGCTAATAAGAACTCCTACTTTATAAAGTTGTAGTGATATTTAAAAAAAAAAAATTCAAGGGATGGCCAAACAGCTCAGCAGATTAAAATGCCTGCAAGCAGGTGCAGGGACCAGGGTTTTGATCTCCAGACCTGTCATGCCAGCTCCGCTCCCTGGGACACACTGAGATGGCAGTTGAGACTGGGTGTGGTGGTGCCCACCTGTAATCCCAGCTCTCGGGAGGCTGTAAACAGGTGGATCACTAAGGGTGTGATCTAGTAGTGAGTCCCTGAACACCCTGTAGACCCTTCCCTAAAATAAAAAAATGAAATAAAATAAAAATAAAACAGATGTGTATTTAGGCATTTAGAGCCAAGCAGGAAACAAGGAGCATTCAGTGATAGTGATACCTCCTGTCATTTCTCCCCTTTAAGTTTTGCTCATATTTTTCCCTGCACTGAGAAGACACTGATTTCCTCCTTTTGTCCCATTACTCTAAGTCAGTGTCCAAGTTCTACCTACCCTGCACGCTCTAGTTTAATCTATCTGTCTTCTGATCATTATACATTTTTAAGCATTGTGCTGTATTGCTTCTGCTACGATCACATTAAAAGTTAATCTCATGATAAAGATCATTTTGTTTTCAGATGAAATGTAAGCAGAGACATAGAAATTTGTGGCTTAGGGAATAATTTTAATAATATTCTTCATTACAATGCAGCGCAATGCTAAAAGAAATTCTTTGAAATTATAAAGCAGAATTTTGAACTTGGACTGATTTTAATGCTTAAAAGAATTAAATTGTCCTTGTGCCCCCAGGAGTCATGCAGAAAGTTTTCTACTAATGCGACATCAGGTTTCTTTATTCTGTGGCCAGAGAGACATTCAACTGTGCCTTTCTTTAACCTTGAGAATTATGGCCCATTCCCCAATACTCAGGATACCTGTGAGCAGTTAATGGACTGGAACATTTTTGATTCATTGAGAGGTGGTTCATGAAGAAAGGTTCAGGCATGAGATTCAAGTAATATTGGAACCAATTGCTAAGCTGGCTTTCAATAGGCAATAAACTGGAGATCCCTGGTGAAATTCAGCAGAAGAGGCAATCTTTTTTTTTTCCCAGAGAATTGTACTTATTGTCTCAAGACTTCAGGTGTTTGGGATTCTGTGAAAAACATACAAATTATTTGTCAAGAAGAAAGAATTGGAAAGGGTCCTAAAGAAGTTTCATGATCACAGATAAAGAAATTACCGTTACCAAGTGAAGACAAAGGAAGAGGAAATGAATTGATAGAATTAGCAGCAGATTGGGAGAAAAGGCTTGGGAATTAATTGGTATCAAAAGAAATATGAGATGCTTGGAAGAGAGATGTATGAATATGTGTATTAAGAGAAATCATCCAATTGATAGTACATTAAATTATATCCAACTGTTTCATCTTTGAATTGCTGAATGAAGCTTTTATGTACAACACTGTATCTCCTTGGATCCACTCTACTTTGTTTGCCCATTTGCTATCGCTACTTCTTTCTTTGGCAAAGAAGGACCTGATTCCTCTGTAATCCAGCATAGGAGGTAGTCACCTGAATTACACTATGCCCATTTACCCCAAAATTATTACAATAGATCCCTGCATGCAGTCCCAGTGGTCTGAGGAGGAAAGAATGAATAGAACATAGAATCAAGCCTAAAATGTTATAGTAAAAATGATGCTGTGCAGGAACAGTTTACTTAACTTGCTCTTCACTTGTAAGCATAACAAGTGATGAAAAATGAATTCTAGCTAAAGCACAGAGTGGAAAGTTAAATTGACCCAGAAACTGGCTACCACTTTTCTCCATTGATTTCTACAGGGAGTATTTCTCTCAATTCCTGGCAATCTCAACTTTACTTTAAGGCTTTAGAAAACAGAATCTCCTTGAAATATGAGCAGTGAAAAGCTCCAATTTTCTTTCTCCCTGGAAAGATTTTCCTACCTGTCTAGATATAAAACTCTCACTTTCTCCTCCCCAAATCCACCTTACTTTTGCAAAGCATGTATGCTCCATCTCTCCTCTGGTATTGCCAAAGTATTGTGTAAAAGTAGATTATCAGAAAGAAACAGATACAGATTACTAAATAACAGTATGAAAATAAATAAATAAATAAATAACAGTATGAGTGTGGGTTAGGTGTACGAGAATTAACAGAGGGAAATTTAGAGAGCTCACTCTATTTTTATTACTTACTGTTCTCCCAGGAAGAACTCTCTGGCTTGCCACAGGTTCTCAAAGTTCACAAACTCTTAAAGCATTACATGATGTAAATTCCATTTCATCACACCCAACTGGTAGCTATCACAGACGTTTGTCTTTTTTTTTTTTTTTTAATTCCTTTATTTATTACAGTGTCTCGCTACACATCACGGATTCTTTTTTCGCGGGGGTGGGGTGTGAGCTCAGCCGGCCCTGCGGGGAGGGGCTGGCATGGCATGTGGTGCTGGGGCTTGAACCGCGGTCCCTGGGAGGCGCTCTAGACCGCTGAGCTATCTTGCCAGCCCATGACGTTTGTCTTTTGATGTGAAAATTTTCTGTGGGATTAACAAGATGAAGTGTATTGTTGCTGTTGTTGTTGATACAGGGTTTCCCTCTGTAGCCCATCCTCATTGTGATCCTCTGTCTCAGCCTCCCCAGCACTGGGATTACAGGATTACACCATGATTCCTGGTTTCAGTGGACAGCATGGCACACAGCCCTGGGGATTAAACTTGGGGACTTGGGCTCCCAGGTAGCTGCTGAGAGTGCTAAGCTGTCTCCTCAGGCCAATGAGGAGTATTATGGAGAAGTGAAGTACGATGTCACTCCATTACTTAAACATTTAAGTGGTGTCATAAAACTGTTTCCTAATATGAATAGATCTATGCAAACTCTTCTGGTATTTAATACAATAGACTATGTGAAGCTATACATTTCTCAGAAGAGAGGAGTCAGCTGTCTGATATAGGAAGGATTCCCAGAAAGGAGTGGCTTAAACTGGATCCTAAAGAATGAGGGAACTTGCATAGATGAAGAATGAGGAATGGGCAAGCCCTAAGCAAAGGCTTTGGAAATTTGCATCATCTTTTTCTTCCATAAATATGAGAATGCACAAACCTTTGTATTTAAAACGTATTCATTGTAGGCATGCAATTTCTAAATCTAGCAAACAATACAAAATACATAATCTTTCAAAACAAAGATGTTTAGTTGCAGACCATACTTTCTATAATTCTTTGGGAACTGTTGTTCTGATAAAGTTACTGTAATTTTGAGCAAATGTTTAAAATTTGATGTACATGACAAAATCATGAGGATAATGCCAGTAATTTGTGTGTTTATTAATTTTTTAAAGCACAGTGTGTTAATTTTAGACAAGATTCACTTGTTACAGTGTTTCAACCCCACTTACCTTACTTTGACACAAACGAAAAAAGACATTAAATGAAATACTAGCTTTTTCCTTCCACCCACTCCAGCACAACCACTAGGAAGATGAAAGGGAAACTGCTTTTTTGTGTATTTTGTACAGGGTCTACAGGGTTTCACTACATAGATTGGACTCACAGTGATCCTTCTGTTTTCAGCCTCCCAACCCTTGAGATTACAGGTGTACGCCACCACACTCAATCTCAATTGCGATCTGAGTGTGCCCTGTGGATTGGGCCAGCACAACATGCTGAGGATCAAACCCTGGTTCCTGCATCTACCTAAGCAGGTGCTTTAATTTGCTGAACTATCTGGCTGGCCCAGGGAAACTGCATTGATTTAACTCTACCTTGGTAAACAGGCAGTTCATAGCTGTTTCTAACCTTTCACCTGTTTTTTTCAAAAATTTAATGTGACTAGTGGAAAAAGCTATCATAATTTTGGAAAAATCAGTTCAACTTTATTATTTTCTATATTTTGGGGGAAACTGGGAACAAACTCACAATCTCACCTTGGCAGGCAGGCACTGTGCCACCGAACTGTAACCTCAGCTCAATTTCCATAATTTTAAAGAATGTTCTCTTTTGCATTTTCACTGTGGCTAGATGGGTAAAACCTTTTAAGAAAGAAAAATGGCAGAATAAATCCTCCAGCTATAAAGGACAGATTACATGAAAGATGTGCGGGCCAACAGCTTTCACGCACAGAATCAAATTTAAATTTCATGTGGAATTCCATATACCATTTCATGGGTGAAGACTGTAATGAAAAATCTTGTTCTTTTCAATAAGTAGGTGGAATTAACAATAAAAGATGACAGACACTACAGTTTAATTTACTGCTGGGCAAGTCTACTGAGGTAGAATGGCTAAATAAGTGGATGGCAGGTGGCAGAAGCCAAGTTTCCCATTGCAGTCTGAGTAGTAATAGATGAGTTGGACACATCAGTATGAAGTCATGTGAACCTTAATAAAGATGTAGATGATCTATGTTGAAATGATTTTGGATATGTTTCTATACAAGGTTTACAGTATGCACATATACACATTCCTAGCTCCACAGGCTAAGAAGTGGAAAAAGAGGAGAAAGAGGAGGAGGACAAGGAGGACAAGGAGGAACAAGAGGAGGAGGAAGAGAAGAAGAAGAAGAAGAAGAAGAAGAAGAAGATGAGGATGATGAGGATGATCTTCACAGCAAGAAGCACATAGCTCCAAAATCTTGCTTTTCCAGTACTGTTCTCTATTCAAAGGATTTACCCTCCTTGGAGGAATGATTTTGGGGCTGAGTCAGGAGACACAAGAAATGAACATGGAGCAACATGAATTGTACTATGGAGAAGGAAAGAAGTGCTAAAAAGAAATGTTGGTGATAAATTGAAAAAAAAAAAACCAACTGAAATAGCCCCTACTGGCCATTGTGAGAACAATGTGAACTACAGACTAAATAGATTAAGATGTAATATTAAGATAAATATGCACAAGTCCATATTGGTATAAATGACTGAAATAAGTAAGCAATGAGGAAGAAACAAATCTCTTCTGTGCAGCACCCCAAATAATCTATGAGTATATTTTATCCTTAAAGAGGTAGAGCAAAAACCACTCACTCTTCAAGTGCTTTATGGGCATAGTACATTCTTTCTGAGGAATCCAATATGGAACAGAGGAGGGGCATGGGCTTTTCAGTGAAGAAACCTAGTAATATTGCTTCAGCTAAATGGTCAAGGTCAATATCAACAAGAAAAATTTACTTGACATCGATATGATGGGATTAAAATGGATTTTTTTCCTTTTTTTTAATCATCTTCCTTCAAACCCATAACTCCAGTCTAAACATGAGAAAATACCAGACAGATTCCAAAGGAGGAATTGCCTATAGAACAAGTAAAAGAAGGTTGTTAGAATGCTCAAACTCATCAAAAAAGAGAAGAGTCTGAGAAACTGTAACAGCCAACTTACAGCTAAAGAGACATAACTAGATGTAAACTGCTGTCCTAGATGAGACCCTGGAACAGAAAGAACACATGCGTTGAGTAAAGCACAGATATTAGTTAATATTAGCATATGAATATTGGTGCATTGTAATCAATGTACTACAATATGTAAGACATTAATAGGAGATACTTGATATGGAGGATAGGGACATTTTCTGTACTACTTTTTCACCTTCTGTTCCAAAAATTGTTTTGGGTTTGTTTGTTTGTTTGTTTGTGGTTATTTTTGGTATTAGGATCAAACTCAGAATCTTGCTAGGCAAGTGCTTGTGCTGCTGAGCAATCTCCCTCCCTGGCCTCTTCTAAAAAGTTCATTAAAATGTTTTGGATATTCTTTGGGTGTTTGGAGACAGGGTCTTTCTATGTAGTGAAGGCTGGTTTTAAACACACTATAGAGCCCAGACTGGCTTCAAATATTTGGCAGTCCTCCTGCCTGGGTGTCCTGAGTGCTAGAGCTAGAGGAACATACCAGCCTGCCTTGCTCATCCATTAAAATGTTTTAAAAGAGAAATGAGGAATGTACCCAAAGGTGATATTTAAAAGTATGAGAAATAAAGTACAAAAATAAAAGTATGAGAAATATAGCAACCAGAGGTGAAGTGCTTCTGTTTCAAATGTGCACACATGTCATCTCTTCATAATAAAAATATATCATTGAAAAATTCTGCAGTTTAGTCTTAAATACCTAACTGACAATATTAACCACAAAGGAATATATTTCTACTATAGCTTCCAGAATTTAAGAAGGATTTTACATAAAAGATCAGATTCTACCTGTTTTAGGCTATGCAGTCAAATAGAGTCACACTCACTGGACCCCACTGTTGTAGAAATAAGCAGTGTATTACATAGCCGGCATGGCTGTTTCCAATAAGTGTTGTTTCTATAAGTAGTCAGGCAGTGTTTTCCCTGAGGACTGCAGTTTGATAACCTCTGATTTGTACTGTAACTTGATTGTTCATAAAATGAGGTTATGATGATATCTGTGATTATTTTCAAGCTGTTTTCTCAAATGTGAAAAATGAGTAGAAATTTTTTTAAAGAAATATGTGATGCTATTAATAATATATCAGTGAATAATAAAATTAAATGGAAATTTGTGTGCTAAGCACTTATCACTTTGGCTGGTACAAAACAATTACCTGCATTACTTCTCTATCATTCTTGATTGTCATCACCAAGAAAAACATCACCTTATTTAAAAAAACAGCTTCGAAGTAACTAAGCATTTAAGATCCCTTTCAACTTAATCAGCACTGGTTTTAATAAAGATCAATGTGTTCTCAGGGCAGGGGAGATGGCTTAATGAAATAAGTGCTTCCCTGGCAAGTGCAAGGGCATGAGTTCAATCCCCAGTTCCTCCAAAAAGATCAATGTGTTCTCAGTCTCCTTCGGAGTTCCCCATGAGAGGGATAGCAGACCCTGATTTCTAGTTGGCTCAAATTAAACCTGACTTTCACTACTATAGCACAGACAGAAAATTTACACAGAGGTCACCTGCATCTGCTGGGACAGGAGGAGCCAGAGTCACTGGACAGAAAAATGCTCATCTTAGCGCTTGCGCTGCACTGCCTTATACCTTGTGAAATACAGTTTTCTGTAAATGTTGGGAAAAGATAAAACATCTAAAGGAAAAAGAAAACTTCAAAAGTATCAAATACTAGATAAAATAGAAATATGTGGACCACTGTTGGATCCATTTTGTGAATATGATGGCTCAAAGTTGAGAGAAGAGTTTTATGACACTCAGGGGCAGTTTTAGCGGGTAGGAAACGAAAACTGAGACAGAGTACTCAGTTATTTTTCTCCTTCACCTCAAGAACACAAGGTAAACTGCTTTCCTTCCAGAAAAGAGAAAAACACAAAAGCAATCTAAATAAAATGTGACATAATCCTTTTCCTTCAAGGAAACTTACTGTGCTTTCTTTGTGGATTCTATGCAACCTGCAAGGAGTCAGCATGTCTAGGTCACATGACTGGTCACGAGGGAGCCAGGCTTGCAGTCTAAAGTCCGGGCATGGTCTAGAGAGCCGTACTCACATCTCTCAGTGTGTCTTCTCTCACTGTCTCATTCTTTTCCCTCATCTTCTAAAATTGAGTTTAAAATAAGAGAAGTAACCAATGAGAGTGGTTTGAGAACATGAGGTTGGCTAACTTTCCCCCATCCCCAGCTATTCTCGTGGTTCTTCATCTGCACACTCATGGTCCAATTTTTTTTTTTTAATATTCATTCATTTTAATGAGAAAAAAAGATAAAATAGCAATGAATCGATGTCCACTCTTGGCATTGCCCATTTCTCTAAGTAAAAGAAACATGTCACGTCTTTCTGGCATTAAATCCTTCTGTGGACTGACTGGAAAGGATGTGAGAGATCCCTTTGAGGCACCATGGGAAATGTGATCTTTTCCTCCAGCATCTGTGCCGCTTCTACTGGAAACCAGATTCGACTTCTCTCGATTAGCAAACATTTGAAGGCACGAGACAAATGGCACTGAAGTACCTCAGAGATGAGTTCCTGGGAAGCCTGTTCATCTTATTTTTTTGCATGATGAAAGTTCATCATGTTCAGATCTGCCAGAGGTCAACCATTCCAAGTGGCTTGCTCAGTGTCCACAGCCTGAGAGGCTTCTGAATTTCTGAGTTTAAATCTTAACACGATTCTTTTTCTGTGTTTCATGTTTGGTTCATCTGGGATGTCTGCTACCTTCAAGTCTTACTTTCATAGTCAAATTGGAATGGGCTAATCCATAGGAAGGCTTTTCCTGGTAATTTCCTAGAGGGAAGTTAATGTGTGTGTGTGTGTGTGTGTGTGTGTGTGTGTGTTGCTTTTCATCTGTACCTTTATCTTTATTGAGCTCCTACACATACGGCTATAGCACAGTAATACCATGATGGGATATTTGTTGTGCCTCTTTCCCCTGCCATCTAACTTCAGGTCTTTTACTTATATAAATGCATTCAGGCTTTTTCCAAGTTTTATTTTACTAGGAAAAGAAAACCCAAGTTTAAGTCCCATTGGTGGCTTCATTGTGCAGGGCATAGTGGTATACAGTGCCCAGTATCGCAGCTGCCACTGCTTTGCTGATGCAGCTGGCAGCAGCGCATCATTCTCCGTGTGTTCTGCACACCAAGGCACACGTTCAGGAGACCACGTTGTGGACATAACACCCACTTACAAATTGTATTCTTGCTTTGACAGTTTTCATATGATCAGTTTAGGAAAAATGGTAAGGAAACATTAAAAATAGCTCAGAGAACCAGTTTTGAAAGAAAATATTATAGAAAGCATATATTATAGAAATATGTTCTTGAATAAAAATTTCCCAATATATAAATCCACTAAGAATTCTGTACACAAACACTATCTATAAAAATCTGGTTTAAGGCCTGCGGGATGGCTCAGCAGACTAAGCGCCTGCTTAGGCAAGTACTGGGACCAGGATTTGATCCCTACTACAGCAGTACTGGCCCCACTGTTGGGCATGCTGAGCTGGCCACAGAGGCCAGCTGTTATCTCAGCATATCTATAATCCCAGCTCTGGAGGCTAAAAACAGGAGCAGCACTAGGAGTCAGAGCTGCATAGTGAGATGCTCTGCCAAATGCATTAAAATAAATAAAAGAAAGAAAACAAATCTGATTTCAAGTATAAATACATAATCATCCTGTCCTTACATGTTATATGCTTATTTTGCTATAGTAATTTAGGTAGATGGTTACAGAGATACATAAATAAATAGATAGATATTTTAGTGTATATTCAACTGTTATGGAGAAGAGCAAAATGACCTTGTGTCTTTAAATCATCTTTTATAGAGTGCAAAGCATCACACCAGGCATTTTGGAAATAAAAAGTACTAAGATTAAAGAAGCTACCACATAAGCCCATGTTATAACAAGGGGACAAAATGGCAAGCTCCTAGTGTACTGAGGAGAAAAGGAGGCAGAGAAGTCATGGAGATTAGTGCTGGATTAAGAAGGCCCAGGAGCATATGTGAAGGAAAAGCAGAACTCCCTTTGATTTATTAAATTCTCTGTGGGACCGGTGAGATAGCTCCATGGTCTAAAGCACCTGCTTAGGCAAGCATAGGGACAGAGGTTCAATCTGCAGTTGCACATGCTGTGCAAGCCCCATCCCCAGAGCCAACTGAGCTGGACACACACACACACACACACACACACACACACACACACACACACACATCTCTGTGTATTTAAAAAAAATCCTTCTTGCAAGCCTAACGCTGACCTCACTCCTAAGACTCTTAAGGCAAGGAAGACTGGGGTGTGCATGGCCCCAGATGCATGAGCCCTGCCCGCCCCACAGCATGTTATCTCAGCTGACCAACTTGGCATTAAAGTGGAATGGAGAAGAGCAAAATGAAAGCAGGCACAAAGAGGACTCAGTGCCAATTGGAAGCTCCTGCATCAGCAGCCTTGAATTCCCCTGCTGCCCTCCAGCAGGTATTTCTGAACATCTAACATTCAAATTGGAGAAGAGCAAATGTATGCAAAAGGTATATATTCCATCTGAAGGGTTCTGATGTGAGGGTCTTTTCCTTGTGGTTTGTGGGATTTGACAAACAGTTCCACTGAAAGTGAAAAAAGTAGTCTATATATATGTGTGATACACACACACACACACACACACACACACACAGAGCAGATCCAAGGAGATGACCAGACATCACTAAGTTTCTTTATATTGCTTCTTAAAAATTACTGAGCCCTCCTGTAAGGATCTTCACATCTGCCATTGATGTTTAGTGGCTTTCCCAAGCTAGTGACATTTCAAGAAGTCAACTGAGGGCCAGGGAGATGGCTCAAGGGCTGGGGAGATGGCTCAATGGAATAAGCACTTCCCTGGCAAGCAGAATGTCCTGAGGTCAATCCCTGGTTCCACCAAAAAAAAAAAAAAGAAAAAAAAAGAAAAAAGAGGCCAACTGCAGCAGTCTGAGCAAGACCAGAGAGGGTGAGGAAGGCAGGTAGCTGGGAAGCAGCTGCGGAACAACAAAAACAAGAACAAAAAGGAAAGAAATACATTCTTGGGCTGCCTGGCAAGTTGGCAAATGTAAGGTTCTGAGTTCAATCCATGGTTCCAAAAGTGTGTGTGTATGTGTGTGTGTGTGAGAGAGAGAGAGAGAGAGAGAGAGAGAAAGAGAGAGAGGCAGAGACAGACACAGAGTGGGAGGGAGGGAGAAGAGAAAAAAAGATGAAAAGGAAAGAGAAAAGAAATACATTCTTTTTTTCCCACTTAAATACTGGGAATTGAACCCAGGGTCATTTATATGCTTACCAAGGCACCTTATCTCTGAACTGCACCCCTGCCCTTTTTCATCTTGAGAAACTCAGTTGCCTAGGCTTGGACTTTCCTCCCTCAGTCTCCTGTGCAGCTAGGATTACAGGATGTGCCACCACGCCCTTGAGGTATACACTTTTCAGTTGGATTTTCTGTAAAAATAAAGCTTGATTACATAGATAAGATGTCCAATTCATATGTATCATGCCATAAAAATAGTATCTTGGTTACTTTTCTCATTGCTGAAGCAAAAATACTTGGCATTCAAAGTTAAAGGAGTAAAGGTTTATTTCAGCTAACAGTGGTTAAAGCTTCCTTGCTGTAGTCCGCTGGCTCCAACACAAGATAGCATGGAGGAGGTATGTTACAGAGGAGAAACACTACATGGCATGGCAGAGAAGCAGAAGGCAGCAAGCAGTAGCAGCAGCAGCAACAGTAGCAAGCCTGCTTTCCCTCTCATCCTTTACATTCTATCCAGGCTATAAAACTAGTGATTGACCTATCCATACCCAGGGTAAGTCTTCCATCATACCTACCCTTAATCCTAGTATCACACCCTTAATCCACATTCACATGCTGTAATTCAGTCACTTTAAAAACTCCTCACCTATGACCACACCTATGATCACCTTGAAAACCCCCCACCTATGAGGCTTGGGGGGACACCTAGATGCAAGCCATGACAGTGTGTTCTAACATTAAAAATCTAGATTGATTGATTCTTCAATTATTAAACTTATATGCAAGGATTCTGCTAGGTGCTTTTATTACTATGTTAAACTGAAATATGTATCAAAAGCTTGTTATATGTCAGGCATTCTACCGGGTATTTTCTGTGTACTACTTAATATTCACACAAAAATTCCTATGTGGTTATTTTGGTTTTGCACCCAGTTTATGCAAGGAAACATGATGCTTAAAAATTGATGAAGTTTTCATCTTCAGTCAAATATGAGACAGCCTGTAAGTCAATGTTTTAACTGGGCCATCTGATACAATGATCTTAATTATCATGCACTATTTCAGACTTAAATGTGTGGGAATTGTAGCACAACTTTTCTTGGCCTACTATTTATAAGGAAAAAAAGGTGAAATAAAAAAATGCCATAAAGATTATAGCTTACAGCTGGGTGTTGTGGTACATGACTATCATGCCAGCATGTGGGTGGCTGAGAAGGATCACTGTGTCCTGAAGACCACCCTGGGCTACACAGTGAGACCCTATCTCAAAAGACAGAGAGACAGAGAGAGAGAGCGCGCGAGAGAGCGCAATTATGGCTTAGACAGTCAATTAATTATGGCAGATAGCAAGGAATAACTAAATGTGTAATGGAGCTCTTGGAAGACACAGTGACATGAAAAGTGATTCTCTTATAATGCAAAACAAGTAAAGTAGAGCTAGAGGCCCTGGCTGAAGTATTGAGGTTCCCCTTTTAACATTGATTTACTCATTAAAAATGTAGCTGAGGATAATGAAGAGCAAGACAATCACAGAGCTCTGATTCCAGGGGGGAAGCCTGCGAGGCTCATTACGTGTGCTGTTGGTGAGGAGCCCATCATGGGAACAGCATCTGCTGCATGGCACACCTGACTTTCCGAAATGTGAGAAAAACGACACAGCATAAGTATCAGGGAGACGCAGCCAGAGTGGAGAGAGCTGCACTGGCATAGACAGAGAGGTTGTGGTTTAGTGAAAACTGGGCCCTGGGGAAGCGCCGGCTGTAGGAAACAAAGCTCGACATAAGAAACAGGTGCACCATGCCATCTTGCCTGCGTGCCTCAACTAATGTGTACGAGAACATTAGATAATTTTTTGTTTTTTTTTTTTTTGTTTTTTTTTTTTTTTTTTTTTTTTTTTTGAGACAGGGTCTCACTGCAGTTCAGACTGGCCTAAGCTCACTTTATAGCTCAGGCTGGTCTCGAACTCACCAACAATCCTCCTGCCTCTGCCTCCCGAGTGCTGGGATTACAGGCATGCGCCACCACGCCCAGCTATTAGATAATTTTTTTCACAGTGAGATCACCAGAGAATTCACTATGTCTATGATGTGGCCTGTCTACTTTGCACTTGATTTGTTTTTTTTTTTTTTTCTTTCAGTTGAAATCCTCAGTAATACATGAGATAAGGGCACCTGCTAATTAAGCCTGGTGTTGAATAATTTATTTGAGGGACTGTTGTAAAAAGGGAAAAGATGAGTCCAGGGTAGGGTAAGCTTAGACCAACTTTCAAATGACAGTATTGCCTGAAACAACACAGGGTGATGACATGCACTGAGGTGCGCTGCAGTGAGTAACCGCTGGGACAGGAAACCTTCAGAGGCATCTTAGCTGTGGCTCGAAGTTGCTTTGAGAAAATCAGTAGGATTTCTATAGACCTGCAACAGCTGAGCCATCGGCTAGGAGAACAGCAGGAGAAGATGCCCTGGAGATTAATAACCTACTGCAAGTAAGAGTTTTCAGGCAAAATAAAGGGGTGCAATGATGCGATGACTACAAGGAAGTGACTCAGAGGTGCGAGGCAGAAAGGGGGAGAAACCGCAGGGTGAGGGGGCAGCTGTCTCCGCGCCATACGGAGGGCTAAAGCTCAAGCAGCGAATTTCCCTGCATGCAGCCTTCAAGGCAGAGTCAAGCTTTGTGAACCTTTGAATTTGGGGGTTTGGAAAGTCCCATTTAAGAAAAGAAACACAAAGCCATAAATGTGAGCTTTGCTACATCCCACCACACACCTTGGAAGCTGCCAATTACAGGAGAGGCCCTGATTCCTAAATCTTATTAACTTGTGGCGTGTCTTCCACTGACCAGTAGAAATAAAGTGCAAACCACAGATCTCATTAAGTGTTCTGTCCTGCATATTTAAAAGGTAAAAATAAGCACATGCAATTTTTATGTTTTACTTAATACAACATATAAGAAATATCATCAGGGTGCAACCCATTTAAAAATATTAATGAGATACCTTACATTTATTTTTTTCCCTACTGTACCTTCGAACTCTAGTGCATACTTTGGATACACAGAACAAAAGTAGGACTAGCCATATTTTCAGTGTTCAGTACCTGCATGGGTCTAGGAGCTATTGTAGTGAGGACTGCGTGACTGGATTCCAGCTACTTGCTGTTCAGTCTGCAGACCAGCATCATTATCTTCATGGCACAGAAGAATTTCTGAGAATGCAGCATCCGGGACTTCAGTCCAGGCCTCCAGAATAGGAACATGTGCTTTAATAAGGTCCCCGGATGAGTTATATGCTCATTAAAGCTTGAGATATGCTTTTCTAAATAAGAATATAGTTTCTGAAAACAATCACAGAAGAGAAATAGAAGTTCTCCAATGGTGAAAAAAAATGAGTAATGGAGATAATTTCTAGAATCAAGGAAACAGCAGTAATGGATAACACAGGAAGTCTGAAGAAGAGGGTTAGAACTAAAATCATGATTGAGCTGTTCAGGAGAGAGGTAAAAAATAACTTGAATGTGAAAAGGTTCAGAAGACAATAAAAGACCATAAAGTGAATTTAGGTTATTTTGGGACACAGCAGTGGGATGATGTCACAGGTCGAAATTCATCATTGTATATTAAAAAACAGTACATCATCCAAGCAACAGTTATAAGGGTTTGCAACCTGGCCATGAAGGGTTTATAGTGAATGTTTCCAATTCCCCCCAACCTTCATCCTTCTACCTTTGATAATCAAGTTCATATAATAACTCTGACCACACAGAAACTTTGGAATACATTTAGAACACTTCTGAAATTTTATTATTGGAAAATGTTAATGCAGATTCAGATGTAAAAAATGAAAAATGATTCTTCTTAAGCTGCTGAATTGAACAGCTTACTGCCATGGCTGTGCTTAATGATGCATGTTTGGCCAACAGGGCCTGAAAAAGAGGTGCATGGCCCTTGAAATGCTTCATGACTTCTGTAACTGCAAAGTATTTGTTTAATTACAAGAACATCTCCCATTCCTATTGTGGATGTCATTTACTCACTCTTGCTGGTGATATAGGCTTGTTCTTATTCATATTTTAGAAACCATAAGTATCTTGAACTGGAACATGAATTAAGTACTAAGATTCAAATGAAACCATTTTATTTTGTGAACTGAGATTTTGTGTTTGTTGCATTGGATTTCCCAAAAGAATGCTTGGTTGATTTAGTAAACTGAGTGCTTTCACATATAAAGGGAATCCTAGGTATATGGAAGCACATATTCAGCCTTGTATTTGCCATCAGTATTTAGAATGTAGTTGGCAATACATAAATACCATAAGAACGGCTGGCCAAATGAAGGTGTGAATGACAATTCAATGATCATTTTTTCTATATATAGTTGACCCAAAACTAATTACTTTGATCAAATGAATCACTTATTTCAGTAACATCCCCATATTGCCTGTATCTAAAAAAAATAATAATGATAACCATTTAATACTGGCTCTTCTACTCTGTTGTCCATTGGTATGGATTAAAAACCAAACCAAACCTGCTCCTTGAATATCAGGTGAAAGTGGCCTCTGGTTTTATGGGATGTTTTTCTCAAGGAGAAATCAGAATTACAAAGTAACCTTATAAGCAAGAAGCTGAGTTCTGTCCTTCATGGAAGGTAAACACCCACAGAAAGGATGTGTTATGTGATATGACAAGAAAAATGGCTAGGAGACTCACCCTTACTGTGGCTTACTACTCTTATCCTTGAGCATTTGTGGAGAATGCACTGTGCACAAACAAGTGTGCTAGGCCTTGGGAGAAATACAGCTTTAAAACTGCTTCCCAGCCCACTTTACTTTGGGGAAACCTGTGTACAACTATTGTGTAATTGGGTTATGCAATGCAATCATGAATAAAAGAGTTAAATCCAATAGAGCAAGTGGCAAAGAACATATGTCCCTGATTAGGTAATGAAAGGAAATTTCAGAGGTGGAGAGATTTTAATTGAGCCTTTAGAGATGAGAGCTAAAAATGGAGCAGAAAATTCCAGACAAAGGAATAGCAGGTTCAAAGACATAGACAGAGAATTCCTGTGAGGTTGGTGAGTCAACTGGGGCAATAAGTAGAATGGGTTGATTGGGGTATTGGAGCTAGAGCTAGAAGAATAAGTTGGGTCTGGCTTGTGAGAGAATTGTGTAGCCTCTACTAAGAAGTGTGATTTTAATCTGTGAGACTTGAACAAATAACAGATGTGTTCTCAGGGGAGGAGTGATGTGCTTGGATGGGTTGTAGGTGACAAATTTTAACAGAAGAATCCAACACAGTAGGAAAGATGTGCATTGGTGAATTCTGAAGCAGAAAGATTGCAGAGAGGCTGGAAAGTGGAGGTCGAGGAGGAGAGGGGGTGCAGAACCCAATTTGGCCAACCATGAGATGGCCAGCCATTGGGGTAAGAGTGAGCATGAGAGCAGGAGCAACCAAAGACAGGGAGGATACAGAATGCCAGGAATGCCAGGAATGCTGGGGCTGTGTCAGGAGACTCTGAAGGATTCCATCAAAGACCTGCTTCAGGTTCTCACCACCATTTTGTCTCTGCCTCCCTGGAGAAAATGGAAATGCCTGAGAAAATCTGCATTCCTCTTGCTCAATTTTATGTTGACCCTAAAGCTGTTAAGCAAATGACTTCTTGAGATTATCTTTCTCTAGGTAAAACTGAGATTGTAAGAATAGAGTTATCAGATATCTTGTTCGTTGTTGCTTCAGTGTTTCAAACAAAGATTAGAAAAATGTCCAAAGGTGAGAATTACTTGAAATTTACAACTTTTATAATAACACCTTGAAGATTCTATCTGTTTTCTTTTTTTTCTTTTTGGCGGAACTGGGGATTGAACTCAGTACCTTGCGCTTGCCAGGGAAGCGCTTATTCCACTGAGCCATCTCCCTGGCCCCTCAGTTTTCTTTAATAAAACAAATAAGAGTCATGCCAGCCCTGCCTCCAGGCATGCTGTGCACAAACAAGTGTGGCCACGGAGACAGGGCGTGGTGGTACATGCCTGCAATCCCAGTGCTGGGAAGACTGAAAACAGTAGAATCACTATGAGTCTGAGCTGTGCACTAAGACCCTGATAAAAAAAAAAAAGCGCCAGTTTTCTTAACTTCTGTGATTTTAATTATAGAGAGAAGTTGTTATTAATGTTTTTGAAATATGCTACCTATTTTGTCTGGCAAGCACAAGGTCCTGAATTTGATTCTCAAGACTAAAACAATAATAATTATAAAAATAAAGAAATATAAAAAGAAAAGTAATCAGTCTCTGAACAATTGCAGATTTTGTTTTGCTGGAACAAATTTTATATTTTCTTGTTTTTTAATTAAAATAACTTATGAAATTAAAGCAGAATTATTTCAGGACCTCTAAGGAGTTCATTTCAACTTTACAAATACATGCTTTGGACAGTGTATCATAAATATTGAGAAACCTGAGCTAGCAGCATTCTTAAAGAGAATAAATCAAATTAATCACTTACCTTTGCATTATTTATCCCATTAATGAATTGATTTATAGAGCTAAATTTTTAAAACAAAAATACTTCTCTTTCAAAAAGTAATTGGTGGGGCCAAGGATATAGCTCAGCAGCATAAGCACCTGTCTGGAAATATGTTTTGAGAAGTAGCCTCACTGAATCACACGGGAGTCCCAAGTTACTGCTCTGAGGACCTTCCACGTTGATTTCCACAGTGGCTGTACTACTTTGTGTCCCCAGCAACCACATAGGAGGGTGCTTTTCCTCACCTAGCACCCTCATCTACATTTGTAGTTTGTGTTTTTTGATGGCAGCCATTCTGACTGTGGTGAGATGAAATCTCATTGTAGTTTTAATTTACACTTTCATAATAGCTAAAGATCTTGAAAATTTTTTTCATATACTTCTTGCCCACTGGTACTGTCCTGAGAAGTGGCTATTCATTTCACTTGTCCATTTGTGGATTTGAACTTTTGTTGGGGGGTAATCTTTTTAGTTCTTTATGTATTTTAGACATTAATCATCTTTCTGAGGAGTAGCTGGCATTTTTTTTCCCATTCTCTAAGTACTCTTCACTCTGTTGTTTCCTTCACTTTTCAGATTTTTAACTTGATGTAATTCTGGTTTTTTATTCTTGCTGTTAGTTCTTGTGTAACTGGGATTCTGTTCAGAAGGGCCTATGTCTAGGTCTTCAAGAGCTCTTCTACCGAAGAGCCGGTATGATAGTTCAGCAGACTAGTTTTTAGGCAGAGTGCAGCAGCTGGGGTTCAATCCCCACTGTGCAGTGCCAGCCCTGCAACCAGGGCATACTGAGATGGCGATTGAGACTGGGCATGGTGCGGGCGCCTGTAATCCCAGCACTCGGGAGGCTGAAAACCGGAGTTTGATCTGCATAGTGAAATGCTGAACACCCTATAGAACCTGTACCCAAAAAGAAAAGAGCTCTACCTAGATAACATCCCAGCATATTGTTTTGTTGAACATTTAGATCTTTGATTTATTTTGATTTTATTCTAGCACATTGAAGGAGGTATGGGTCTGTTCTTATTTTCTTGCATAGTCATCTGAATCCTAAGTTGAAGATGAGATGAGCAAAAAATATTATTTAAATATAGCCAAAATTATGTATAAACTGATACACTGTGATATTTCTTCCTTCAAAATTCTCTTCTGTATCTAATTGTATAGGTTTAGACAATTTGTTATGCCCAGAATAAGAAAAATGGAATTAACAAATTAATTTTGTGATATTTTAGAATGTAAAGATTATTTCAACAGGTTTTTCTTCCTTTTTATTCTTCCTCTCTTCTCCTTTTGTCCTCTCTTCATTACTTCTTTCCTTTTTAAAATGTTATGGACCAATGTAATGTCTGTTCTGTAACATATATTGTAATAATCTCAAATATAAATGCAGTGTCAAAGTGTAAGGGATAGTGAGTGTCTTTGATCTCAAGGAATATGAATGACTGTAATATATATATATATATATATATATATATATATATATATATATATATACACACACACACACACACACACAGAGAATAAGAGAGAGAGAGAGAGAGAGAGAGCCTCACTCTAGTTGTAGTCCAGGCTGGTCTTGAACTCACCAATAGCCCACACTGCCCTCCAGCTTCAGATGATCCTCTTATTTCAGACTCCCAAGTGCTGGGATTACAGTCGTGTGCCACCATACTTGGCTCTAGGAATTTATATTTTGGAAATGAGAAAAAAAAATGTTCATTGATTGAAAGATAAACAGAAATAAAAGCTATTTATTAATAGGTGTGCAGGTTATGTAGATGTGTGTAAAACAACGCAAAGAAGAATAAGGTCTTAAGAAATGGTGATGGCTGTAAAAGCACATTTATTGTCCAAAAAATAATAACCTTTGCCTGAAGCCAAATGTTCAATAGTCCTAGAAGATAGAGAAGTTCAGGGCCTTTCATTCTTCAACAAAGGAAGCCCTCCAATTTCATTTACTGTATCATAGTAGGGCTTTATTCCACGTGGGAAAGCGATGTGACAGATCGTCCTCAAGCCCCCACCCTCCTTGCCTGGCACCCACCACTGGATTCCGTCCCTGCCACTTGAAAGTAGGTAATGGTAAGCACCAGGTACATGCTTGGCTTCTGCTCTCCAAGCTGCACGCTGAGAACCCAGAGTTTGATGGCTTCTGACGCAAACTTCCATCAAGAGCAGGCAACCCCAGCTGGGAAGTGAATGGGAAGGACTCCTCTTTAAGATTCTCTAGCAGTTTGAAAAGAAAACAGTGAATTAATAGTTGTGACACAAGTGTGGTGTAAACAAGTGACCTTTTCCCTACTCAGTTATGCTGGACTTAATAGCAATGCTGTGGACACAATGCCTTCAGATTCTTCCTGAAAGAAGCTAGGGCAGAATGACTCCTCATAGATGCTTCGCTCTTGAAGTGAAGATCCGCTAACTCAGCGCAATGCCAGGACCATACTTCATTTCATAAACTCATCTGCAAGGAGGGTGGCTGAGGGCTGACTACTGCATCACACGCAGTTTAGGGATCCCTGGTTGAATCTTTAAAAGCTCTTGTTAAATGTAGTTCAGTAAACTCATGTAAAAATGTATTTCTATTGTTAAACAAGACAATATCTGATAACTAAACAGTGTAAAGTATATAATTATTACCTATCAGTTTACCGCCAAATGCATCAATGCCATTTATACTGTACCCTTAGATGCATTTTTATTTTTCAGGAAAAGCCAGTTATTTTGCTGCAATAAATAAAGCATGCTTTCTTTGGGTCTATAAAAGAATTTCTCTCCTTTTCAGATACAGTGTCCATGATATGATTCCTTTTAACAATAACCTAAGTGGGTCATGGTGGTGCACAATGGTAATCCCAGCCCGTAAAGGCCTGAGGCAAGAGGATCTCTGTGAGCTAAGGCCAGCCTGCCCCACATAGTGACTTCAAAACCAGCCTAAACTATAAAAGAGGAACCTTTTTCCAAAAAGGAATTAGTAAATAAATTAATCATATTAACATAAAAGTAAAGTAACATGAAAACCTAGTTTGGAAAAGATATGTGCAGCTTTTTGGCTGGTGAGATAGCTCAGTGGACTAAAGCGCCTGCTTATGCAAGCTTAGGCAAGCTCAGGGACCACAGTTCGATCTCCAGCATCACATGCAGTGTCAGCCTGGTCCCCAGGGCCAGATGAGCCCGCCAGAGTCTGGGCATAGTGGCATCTACCTGTAATCCCAGCCCTGGGGAGGCTAAAAGTAGGAGAGGATCACCACAAGTCTGAGCTGTTTGGTGAGATCCTGCAACAACCAACTACCTAAAGAAAAAAATAAAGATAATGTGCAGCTTTTATTGTACTAGTTAGAACACTTTATACTAACCTAGAATTTTTAACTTGGGATTATCAAGTATAATAGTATAAAAGAATGATAACTCAAGATTACTGTGTATGGGTAATTTAGATATAAGGAATACTTCCTATTGGGAAAATATGGGATAGATCTCAATGTTACATCAACCATATTTTGCAAAATCAGATTTGTATTTAAATTTTCCTAAAACTACAAACCCTCCTACCAAGTCCACCTGACAACTGCTCTTATTAATTAAGCTTCTGCCCCTGTGTTATGTTACTATGTTACTCTGGTTTATGAAGATTTACTTGTCTTTCCTGCTTATGGTTTATGTTTACTAAATCTTTCAGAGTCCAGGCTCTGGTATCATCTGTCTTTTCTTAAGCACTATTTTTCTTAAAAAAAAAGTATATGTCCTAAACATTTTTTTTTAGTTGTCAGATTCTTTATTACTGAGTCTATTACACCACTTTTTTTTAGTTGTCAGATTTTTTATTACTGAGTCTATTACACCACTTGTTAGTGGCTTGTTAAGCATATTTACATCTTGTTGGATTAGTTTTGGTAGCTTATGTCTACAGATCTGTCCATTTTTTCAAAATTCATTAATATGTTGAAATATAATTTTCCAAAGTAATTATTGTCTCCTGGATTTTGACATCTGTTTTGATTTCATTTCTATTTGCATTTACATGAGTCTTTTCTGGATTGTGGTGAGTTTTGCTAAAGTTTTATCTATTTTATTTATTCTTTCAAAGAAGCAGCTGTCCACTTTGTTTTTGCTTATTTCACTTTTTTTTTTAACTCAGTGGCATTGATGTCTGTCTCATCTTTATAATTTCCCTCCTTAATCTAAGTTTGCGGCTGATTTGTTATCATTTCTCAATTGGTTTAAGTTTTCTTTGGCCAGACACAGCTGTAATCCCAGCCCTCTGGAGGCTGAGGCAGGACAGTCACTGAAAGTTGGAGGCCAATTTCGGCTACAAAGTAAGGGCAAGGGCCAGCCTCAACTGGAGAGTGAAACCCTGGTGCAAAAAGATCAAAAAACCAAAAAAAATCTCATAAGGTTATTTATTTGGGCCTGCTGTTTTCTTCATGTGAGCATTGAATTGATTCTGATGAATTGTCCTCTTAGAACTGCTTTCAATGTCCCAGTTCTTGAACTGGATAGCCATTGTCATCCTTTGATTTCTTCTGTGACCCATTGGTTGTTTAGGACCACAGTGTGTTGTTAATCTTCCAAGAGGTTTTGTCTTGTCCAAAATTTCTTCTCTTGCTGATGTCTATTTTCATTGCACAGTGGTTGGATACATGGGGTGATTTCAATTCTTTTGTATTTATTTAAACAGGGCTTGTGCACTAGTATGTGATATATTTGGAAAAAGTACCATGTGCTCTGAAAAGAATATACACTCTATTTTAGAGGGGCAAAATACACACATACATACATATATATATTACATATATTTCTAGGTATAGTCTAGCTCGGAAAATTTTATTAGCTTTTTGTTTAATTTTCTGTGTCTTATGAAAATAAGATGGAAAAAATATCCTAGTATAATTGTGTTAATGTTTATTTGATCTTTCAGTTTTAGCAGTTTTATTTGTAACATATGTATCCTTCCCTGTTTATGTCATTTTTTTCTCTTTCTTTTTGCTTCTATTTTTCACTATTCAAGTTAAAATACAAATAAATAAATTTAAAAAAATTTAGCAGCTTTTATTTATGAAAAAATATTCCAGTGTTTGGTGCATTAATAATTATCAATGTGGTCTTTTCTTATTGGATTATTCTTTTAACAAGTGACCTTCTTTGTCTCTTTGAATGAAGTTTTTCATGTCTAATGTGAGAATTGCTACCCCTGCTTGTTTTTAGGGTGCTAGCACATGGAGTAGTGTTTCCCATTGTTTAACTTTTGCTCTCTGAATATCTTTTAGGGCTGGATGAGTTTCTTGAATACAACAGCATGTTGAATTCTGTTTTTTAATCCAGTCTCCAGTGCATGTCTTTGAGTGGAGAACTGAGGCATTAGAGTGAGAGATATTACTAACATATGTCAGTTATTTACTTCCATTATCTTTTTATCTGCTGGTATAGCATTGATTTTCCTTTTTCTAGTGTTGTTTAGGTTGACTTTCTCTGTGTTTTCATGTGTGTCCAATTTATTTCTGTGGAGAATATGCTTAAATATTTTCTCTAGAGTTGGTTGAGCTTTCACAGATTTTGAGATGGTCTTTTCCAAGGAAATACCTTATTTTTCCATTTATTTTGAAAGATAGTTTTGCCAGGGAAGTAATCTGTTTTGGAAGTCCCTTGGTCTCAGTGTTTGAAATAGTGAGTGCCTGGCTCTTCTAGCCTCCAATTATGTGTGGAGGGGTCTTCTGTGAGTGCAAGTGCTTTACTGCTATATGTAATTTTTTTTGTTTGTTTTTCTCTAGCTACCTTTAAAATTCTAGGAGTTTTATTTTGCTGGATATCTGTGAATTTAGTGAGGACATTCCTCGGTGAACTTCTCTCTCCATAAGAGAAGTTTGGAGTTGTACAAGTGTCATTTACTTGTATTTTAAAATCTCTTCTTGTATGTGGGAAACTTTCTTCTACAATTTCTGTTAGCATGTTTGTGAATACATCTGTGCAATCTTTTAGATTAGCTCTTATTCCAATTAGCCTTAATTGTTCTTGTCATTCAGATAGATAGATAGATAGATAGAGATATAGATTTTCTTCTTTGAGCTCTTTATTATAAATCACTGTTTTGTTGCCAATATCAGACACTGAGTCTTCATATAGGTCATTTCTAGAAAGAAAAAAAAATAATATATATATATATATATATATATATATATATATATATATATATATATATTATTTTAGGGAAGAGTAACAGGGTGTTCAGGGTCTTAATACTAGATTGGACTCGTAGTGATCCGCCTGTTTACGGCCACCCAAGAGCTGGGATTACAGGTGTATGCCACCATGTCCAGTCTCAATTGCTGTCTCAGAATGCCCTGGGGGCAGAGCAAGCACAGCAAGCCAGAGATTGAACCCCAGTCCCTGCGCCTGCTTGCAGATTTCCAGAACACAAATTCTAGACTTTTTATTTTCAGGCATTGCTATCTGTTATCTGTTTTGAAAATTCCATTAAAAAAATAAAAGTTCTTACCTGTATTGAATCTGTCCAAAATTGAACTATTTTGGTTAGTTTGATTTTTTTTTTTTTTGCCTTATTTCCCTAAAATTCACCATAGACATTCTGAGTGTAATTGATAGAAGCTCCTAGTTCATTTCCTTTTCAAACTTACCTATTTTCTTCATCCTTTTGAAGAACTCTTTACAGGTCTCTGCAATCCAGCATTTGTTTTCTTTCCCTCTGTAGCCCCTTGTTCTGTCTGGGGAATTGGGAGGAGGAGTGAGCAGGTCTTCTGTTTTCTTGTTTCCACATTCTCCTTCTTGTATCTGTACTTATTTGTTTATGCATCTGTATAAATATACAATTTTTAAAATTATATGTGTCCCTCTCTTTTCTCCTTCCTTTTTTGGAGGTGTTATGTGTTTTAAAGAATAGAGAAGTGGGGAGAGTTTATGAACCTTTCATGTAGGGTGTTCCACCCCTGTGAAAAATTTTCAGCTTCATTTGTCCACTGTATTTCCTGCTTCTGTTATTGATTAACAGAAGGTAAGGGGTGTGGACTCTGTCCCTAGGTCTTGCCACAAGAGTTGCCTCCATGTATACCACCGGCATCAAACAACTATTACATTAGACAAAATGAAAACATGGACATAAGTAACTACCTTGTATACACATGAAACTATAAAAGAACATAATTCCACATTGCTAAATAACCCAAGATACGCACATAAACCAATAAAATGTCAGATGGGGCTGGGCATGGTGGCACAATGCTGTAATCTTAGCATTCAAGCAGGAGGATCGCTACAAGTAGGAGGCCAGGCCAGGCTACAAAGTGAGTTCAAGCCAATCTGATCTGCATAGTGAAAGCCTGTCTCAAAAAGACCAAAAAAAAAAAAAAAAAGGCTGGCCTGATAGCTCTGAGGACTGAAGCACCTGTTTAGGCAGAGCGCAGCACCTAGGGTTCAATCCTGTGCCAGCCTCTTCCCCCTGCCAGCCCCCCGTGGGCACACTGAGATGCAGATTGAGACCAGATGTGGTGGTGCATGCCTGCAATCCCAGTGCTTGGGAGGAGAATCACTATGAGTCCGATCTATTTAGACCCTGTATACCCTGTAGAACCTGCAGACACTGTAGACCCTATAGCCCCTATAGACACTGTAGACACTGTCCTGCATACAGAAAAAGTCAGATGAGAACGCAGATTAGATATTCAACTAAACCATGGTATATGTGATTCCCAAGTAGCTTCTTTGCTAGGTAGTCTGGGTGTCCACATCCCATTTACGGCTATGACCTTTCAAAACTGGAGTCAATTCTATCTCAGAACCTCCTTCTACCAGGTTGTAAGTGTCTTTGCAGTGTGCGATCCAGTCTAAGGCCTTGGGTCAGGAACCCTTGCTGTCCCTCTCTCTGTGTGTGATGGTGGAGTTGGAAGACAGCTGCACTGGCAGTAAGTTGTCCACTAAGTTAGGATTATTCTTATGCAGTTGATTGAACTGCAGCAATAATAGGCTAACCCATTGCAGTGGTGTCTCTCAGGGTTAGTTGAGAAATAACAAAGCCTCTGCTTTGGGTTCCCCTTTGGCAGTGGGAGCACAGCACCAATAGGAACCTCAAACTATGGTCACCTCAGGCTGATCTGGTGCCTGATCACAGGTCCTGGGTCTGTGCCCACTACTCCCTGCCTTTCAGTGGGCCCCACCACAGCCTACTCTCCAAATGCAAAGACTATCTTCAGTGACTGTCTTTCCCTCACCAACTCTGGGAACATGGCAGTATGAAGCCACCAGAGAAGCTGCTCTGGGATTGAAGATCAAACTCCCAGCCCTTCTTACACTGTCCTCACAATCTGCACCTGCACTATGCAATTTTATCCTGTGGACTTGTAGTACAGAAACTCATGAGCTATGACCACTGGAAGGTCCCTCAGGAATCAGAGACCATGTTCTTCCCACTCTCCAACTCCTTGTCTTAGAAAAGCCCATCTTCTGGAGCTCACTGCTCCTCCATCTTGTCCTCTCTTCTCTATACATCTTTCTCCTGTTCTCTGATTCATCCAGTGTGGTTCTTCCTCTTCTCAGCCTCATGGCCCTTCTGGCTCACTCCTCTTTGGGGGAATCTTTCCTCAGGTTCTATGACGTGACTCTTCCTCTAGTCACCCATGTTGAATTTTCTACTCCAGACTTTTGCCTGTCCAGGAACAGGTTTGTTGTTTGGCTGGCCATCCACCATCCTATGCAGAGGGGAGCAGGGCAAAACCAGCTCCAAGCTGGTGGTATCTGAGCCAAGGTGTGGAATCCAGTCATAGAGTTGGTCAGGAACCAGCCCTGGGGACCAAGGAGTCCAGTTTCAACACTATTTTGAGTTCAATATTATGTTCACAGTGCAGAAGTACCATCGATTTTCTCAAGACAAGAATATTACTGCACACAAATCTGGCTTGAAAGTTGTGTGAGATTATTCATGGGAGAGTTCTCCAGCTCTCTTTTTTTGTTCCTGCCTAGAGCCATTGAATGCCTCTTAAATCACTAACAAAAAATTCAGGTCAACACATTGCCTGAGGTCATTTAAATTTCAAATCTGCTGCCATTTTTCTGCCCGTAGCTATTGGAAAAGAAGAGCATTGTGCCCACAGCTACTGAGCTGGAGCCGCAATCTGGCACAGGAAACCTCGACTCAGAGTCACACTTACTTATGCTCCACTGACGGAAGGAAGTCAGGAAGGTTAATGAGTCTAACTTGGCGTTCTGTCTTCTGACTCGGAGTGGAATTCGGAACTCCCTAGAGTGTGAGAGTCAGTCTCTGCCAAGTTTTATGCCACTCACTACAGTTTAGGACTTGAGCATATTTTTGTTAGCATATAGGGTGTTATTCTCACCCCATAGAAATGATCTGTGAGCAAGGACCAGATACCTTGATTTGTTCCAACAAGCCATATCCGTATTGCAAGAGCAGAATACCCAGTATTTCCAGCCTTTATGGCCAACACACAGATGTGGTTGCAGTGTTCAACCAAAAAGTTACACTTGGGTGGATTCTACTCTGTGCGTCTGGACAGCCACCTTTCTGTCACTTCTTTGCTCATTTTCCCTGGACTAAAAAGAAAAGTAAAATAAAAGGATAATATTTTTATTTTTATTTCTTCAACTACACCAGGGATTAGTGAAAAAATATTTGATTCAGTCTTTTTTTTTTTTTTTTTTTTGGCAGAACCAGGAATTGAACTCAGGCCCTTGCGCTTTCCGGGGAAGTGCTTATTCCACTGAGCCATCTCCCTGGCCCCTTGATTCAGTCTTGAGGTCAAGAAAGCATAAGCGAAGACTGGAGGGGGCCTGCCCATTAGCTCAGTTGTTTAAGTGCCTGCTTAAGCAAAGCAGTCAGGCTCAGGATGCTGTGCTTCCATCCCCAGATCCTCATGAATTTCCTAACCTGCCCTTAAGGCATCCTGAGCTGGCACCAAAAAAAAAAAAAACAACAACAACAACAAAAAAAAACTTTGGGCCAGGGAGATAGTTCAGTAGAATAAACGCCTACCTGGCAATCACAAGCCTTGAATTCAATCCCTGGTACTGCAAAAATTTTAAAGAAAGGAAAAGCCTAGAATCTCTATATTGCTGAAAAATAAAGTGTTTCTATTCTTCTATTTATATATACATATAGAAATAGATACATAGTCATCGTGAAGTGATAAAAGGGCAAAGAAAGCAGATGAAAGGCGTTGCCAATGGCCAAGTCTTAGACAAAGATAAATAAATACCCATAAGTAAAGTAGATGTGACTGATTCTGTCTCTCTGTTTGGGTTGCTTTTTGAGATACGGTCTTGCTAAGTAGACCAGGCTGCCTTGTGCTCACTGTGTAGCCCAGGCTGGCCTCCAGCTCAAAGCAAGCGTCCCGCCTCAGCTTCTTAAGGGCTGGGACTGTAGGCGTGCACCACCATGCCCAGCTCAATGAGCTATTTTGATATGAACAATTATTTCCCTGACTTATGAGTAGGAGAGAGAAGGATACCTCTATTTTTGTGTATATTTCTTGCTAATAATTGTAAAAGGAATGATTGAAAAAAATTAAAATTTGGCAAATTATAGCAATATTTATTACTGATTTGAATCAGCAATAGCTACTATGATTGTTAGGTAAAAGTAGATAGATAAATAGATAGATAATAGGGAATTTATTTCTGTTTTGTTTTATTGCTTATATGAAATCCAGACTAGCCTCAAACTTGCAGCAATCCTTCTGCCTCAGTCTCCCAAGCCCTGGAGTTATAGGTGTGTACCACCACATTCAGCAAATATAAAGATGTAATTTTCAAAAAACAAGACATTTTGTTCAGCATTCAAGAAGTTAACAGGATCACTGTGAGCTTGAGGACAGTCTTGGATATATATTAAGTTCAAGGCAAGCCTGAACTACATAGTGAAATCAAGGCTCAAAAACATTTTTTTTTTTTTTTAATCTAGACAGGTAGATAGAAAGAATGGTCTGAAACATCTCTTCATCAAAAGGCATTTCTTAGTACCTTTGTAATAGAAAACTGGCAGATACTACCTTCTGAAAAGGTTAAAATTAAAATTACAAGTAGTTAAACATATCAATATCATGTAACTCCTGATACAATATGCTAAGAACACAACATCATTTCTATGATATTTTTGCAAACAATGAATTTACTGGAGCCGAACTGAAAGAAAACCTTAAACAAAGCTAAACTGAGATGCATTTGCAATACAATTGGCTGGTTTTCTTCAAAAGTGCCACAGTCACAAAAGACCAAAAAATGCTGTGGAACAAATACAGGTTGGAAGAGATTAAGGCAACTTGACAACTGGATGCAGTGTGAGATTCCAGAGTGATTCCTGGAAAAGAAAAGAATGTTACTGGTGGAAAATTCTTATAAGATCTGTATAGCAGGAATGTTCATCAATGTTAATTTCTTTGATTAAAATTCAGAAGATGGGAATATTACATGTTACTGAATAAAGTATATATGTGAAGTGCACAAGTTACTTTGGCAACTCTTTCTTTTTCTGGGGAGTGGGGTGGTACTGGGGATTGAACTCAGGACCTTGTACTTGCCAGGCTTATGCTGCTGAGCTATCTCCCTGGCCCTACTTTTACAACCCTTTTGCAAATTTCAAATTACATAATATATCGATATTAATGTGGGTAGAGGCAAAGAAAAGTATCCATGATCAAACGCTTTGCTTTTTCAAGTTTAAATTTGTTATGAGTTGTGGTGAGAGGCACCCCCAAAACATCATGCTACCTCAGGGGGGCCCTCTGGAGGTGGCCGGATCTAGGGCATGTGCTGCTGGGATAAAGAATGTAATGCAGGAGTTGACTCACATTGCAGCGCTAGGGTGAGCTACCCTGGGTGAGTGCCGCCCGCGTTAGGGCTGGGTAGGCCGTCTAAAATGTAAGGGAAAGGAAGAGGGCAGGGCCTGCTCCTCGCAGCCTGCTGCTCTCTGCCTTCTTCCTGGCTGTTCGTGACGTCCTCTACGGTGCCACTCTGCTTTGGAGCAACCAACTGTGAACTGAAACTTGCGCAAACTAGGAGCCAGAAGAAACCTCTCCTCTTTAACTTTGCAGGTCAGTTATTTTGTTTTAGCAATGAGAAAAATAACGGACACAGAATTCTTTAACCTTTTAGTCTTCCAGTCCTTGCAATAGCAAAACTGATGCATGTGCCCTATGGGGGTAACGGTGAGGCCAAAACACAGAAATGTCTGTGAGAGGTCTAGCTGGTGTCCAGTCTGTAGTAAGCCCAAAGAAACAAGAGAGTCAGGGGCTGGGGACATACCTCAGCAGCATAAGCGCCTGACTAGCAAGTACAAGGTCCTGAGTTCAATCCCTGGTACCCAGAGAGAGAGAGAGAGAGAGAGAGAGAGAGAGAGAGAGAGAGAGAGAGAGAAGAAACAAGAAGGTCATCATTTCTGCAGTTGGTACTGTTGCAGCAGATTAGTGAGAAGAGGCTGAGAATATCAGAATAAACTAGATTTATTTCCATTTGTAGGATGACAACATGACACAAAGTCAGATAATGGCAACTCTGAGAGAACCCTGTACTGATTGTTATACATGTACAAGTAACCACGGTAACCACATTACCTCATTTTGGAATTTTATGAAAATGTCACAAGGTTCACATTTCCCAGGGGGTTGTTCTAGCAGGGTACATTTAAGTTTTAGCTAGCCTACAATTTGTTCTGTTTGTTCCTTAGGTTAAGAATTTGTCCTCCTGTCATGGCTTTTAGGATTAACTAACAGGGGTGAGGGTGAGGAATGAATTTAACTAAAGTTTAAGTGACTTTTAACATAGAGATTTAAAAAACTAAATGCACTCTCTCTTGCCCTGTCTGTATGAGTCATTATAATTTCATCCAGGAAGACAAAACTTTGATGTGTGTTTTAGAAGAAACTGGTGATTGGAGTAATTTGAAGAGGAATCACAGTGTGTCCTCAAATGACTCTAACATGCTGGTGCACACCTTGATACACTTGCAGAGCTATTAGTTACATTTCTTACTCTGTCCCCAAAGTAACTAGAGGGCTTCTGAGAATGAAGGGCTGACATCCTTCTAAATATCTTCCAAATGATCCTGTACATGCGTTTATATTATTTTCATGGTACATTTAAAAATGTTCTATATGTTTAGTATGATTTGTACTTTGGTCTACAAGAATTTTACCCCCTCAGCTGTTAAAAGTTGGGATTGTATTCTGTGTGCTTTTTTCTGCTCCATCCATATTAAATGACTGCATATTATCCTACCATGTATTAGCTAATTCAGCTGCTATAACAAAATAATATAAACTAGATGCATTAAAATAACAGGAGAAAACATTTTTTTTACAGCTCTGGACATTAAAACCCTGAGATTAGGAGTCTCTACTACTTCCAAGCTTATATTGATCCTGTTTTTCTCTAATTATGTTCATTTTATACTTATTTACCCAACATTTCTCACTACTCTTTATCCACCTTTGTAGCTCTATCACTATTCTTTCAGTGATTAATATTGTAAAATACAACATGGATATTAAAATCAACTAAAGTTCAACTTAATCAGTATCTATATCTTAGGGCTTAAGATTATGAAACAATTAAATTATGATCATTTTCCTCAATCTTTCTTCAGTTTTATAGGTCTGGTGTTTTTTTCTTTTTTTCAATTTTTTTTCTTCCTATTAAATTAGTGTCCTTTTGGTTGTTCTGTACAGCTAGTATTTGTTGAGATTTCTTACCTTTTTACCTCTTTATTTGGTCACTGTTCTGCATTACATTCAGAGATTTTTTTGTGTGTGTAGAATAATTAATTTCCTCTCTGTTCTATATGTTTAGAAGTGTAGTCAGGGAACACCTACTCATACTAAACTATGCTTCATAACATACAAGTGTGCACTTTTTACTCATTCTGAAGTTAGCAAGCTAGGTAGGCCAGGCTAAGTAGCTACACATTTCCACTTGGCCTGTGAACACCTCCCAGTGGATTCCATTCACTAGTAACAGTTGCAATGCCATCTCCTTCTTGAGGACCTTGTTAGTGTCCTTGAACAGCTACACCAGGTGCACACAGATTGGGCAGTTTAAAGATGGGAGCTCTTCTCTCAAGGTTCTGAAGGCCAAAGCTTCACAGTCAAAATGTAAGTGCCGTGCACCTGCAGTCTCCAGAGGAGGCTCGATCCCACATCTGGTCCTAGTTGAGAATCCTTGACATTTTCTGGCTTATGAATTCATCACTCTTGACTTTGCCTCCGTACACTCTCCAAAGAGTGCCCTTTAGGTTTCTGTCTATGTCTCTTCTCCTCTTTTAAAATGACCCCAGCAGGGCGTAGCAGCACATGCATGGACTCCCAGCACTTGGAGGGCTGCAGCAGGTGGACGGATTATGGCGAGTTTGAGGCCACCTTGTGCTACATAGGGAGTTCAAGGCCAACCTGAATTCCACAGTGAGACACTGTCTCAATAAAAAAAAAATTAAAAAATAAATAAATCTTAAAAAATAGAAGGACACCAGAGGCATTGAATTTGGGGCAAATTTGGAAGCTTTTACACACATATAATTATATTGGCTGGTAAATGCCATGCAGATTGCTGAACAAGGAATAACTTTACATTTCAAAACTGTTCAACAGGGTAATCTTCTTAAAGACATTGAAAGATTAGGAATCCAAATGTAAGTTGAAATTAAACTAATTGCTCTACTACCAATGAAAGTAATTAAATTGAGGTGACAATTTTGATGATCCAGATATATTCTAGCACTCTAGCAGAGCTAAAACATAATTATAATGTGGTTGGGCAATAGTAATTTGTCAAACTGACTTCTCTCTTTGGAGTGTGTAAAGGTTCTTTTCCATGTAGATTCTAAGATACCGCTTAATTGTATAAATGCTAATAGGAGAAAAAAAAAAGGGAGATGTAGGACAGTATCAGAAATGCAGAATAAGGTTTCTAACTAATCTACATTTAGTTTTATGTTTACCTCAATGTGTGTGTGTGTGTGTGTGTGTGTGTGTGTGTGTGTATGTGTAGCTAATGCCAAACATGGAAAGCTCATGGCTTTTCTGCTTTTGATGGGAAAACAGTGGTTTTCAGTGAGGAAGAGCATTTATAAGAAACTCTTCCAGTGACTTTATAGCTGTAATCCTTCAAACAAGCTGGAAGATTAATCTTACTATTAAACAGCATGAAATCCCAGCTCTTCACCTGAAATCATGACAGTGGCTTGAAAGCTCCCTATTCAGTCCATTGTATTCTACACTATTTGGGAGGCACATGAGAGGCACTTGCGTGTGGGCAGGTGCCCCAGGCTGTGGGGACTGCCCCACTGTGTGGTGGAATAGCAGTTCCTGGGTTCTGTCTCACTGCCCTTGCTGCAAAAGACTGAGTCTGTGAATAACAAATAAAGTGTCATAAAATTGCAGACTTTCTTGGTTCAAAACATAATCTGTCAAGGGAAACATTTGACCTGTTTGAATCCCTAGCACCTGAGTACAACTGACAACTTAGAAGAGGTTCCTAAGCTTCGATCAAAGGGTGGCTAGTTAAGGCTGGGAAGGTGGCTCAAGTGGTCTGAGTGCCTCCCTGTGAAGGGCAAGGATCTGGGTTTGATCCCTGGTACCGCACACTGTGCCAAGCCAGCCACTGAAACGGGCATTGCACGTCTGTAAACCCAGCGCTGGGAGGCTGAAACAGGAGGATCACTATGAGTCAGAGCTGTGTAGCGAGACCCTGTACCAAATAAAGAGTGGCTAGTTACCTAGCTATGCTCTAGTCAAAGCTGTGTTGGCCTATCGCTCTGTTTTTTACAGCCATTCTTTCTCTTCTTCATTTTAGTTGCATTTAAAGTTTGCTACTTGGAGTAAGTTTAATTTTTTAAAGTTATTTTCTTTGCTGGAGACCCATTTCGTATTCCTTAAAGGCCCTGAGATTTCCTAACTCTTTCTCAAGCTTTCTTGAAAAACCCATTTCCTTCTTCCAACTGCATAAGCCAATCACCTGCGCAGCCTTCTTGGCCTTCCCTGAAATCTTCCCAGGCAGCCCTCCTTTCACTCCATCATTCCAGTACTGTTATTGGTTCAGAGACATCACCAGAGGAGGTGAACTGCACTGTGTGTAGGTGGTGCGCACCTGGAATCCCAGTAGGGCAGGCTGAGGCTGGACAACCACAACTGTCACAAGTTCAAGGCCAGCTTGGTCTTCACAGGAGTCCGAGGTCATCCTGAACTTTCTGAAAGCCTGTGTCAAAAATGTGAAACTAGTGGCTAGCTCAGTGGTCTAAAGCGGCTGCTTAGGCAAGCCTTGGCAAGCACAGGGACCAAAGTTCAATCCCTGGCACCATACGCCACCCCATCTTTGCCCTCAGGGTGGGCTGAGTTGGAAATAAATAAAAATGCTTATTCTCTCCAATAGTGCAATCATCAGGCACATGTGACAATTTTAATTCACAGTTAAATTAATATAAAATAAAACTCCAAGACTCTAAACACCATGCTGCAGTGGCTACGCAGTTAGCATAAAACTGCTGTCTCCATCAACGCAGAAAGCGCTGCTGGGAATTGTAGGTTCAGACTGAACCAAACCCCCAAGCAACGCTACCAATAGTGTGTGAGCACTGTAATGTTTAAGCAGTTAGAAAAGGTTACTACTAGGGCTGGCCAGATAGCTCAGCAGTCTCAGTCCCAGGCCTGCAGTACTGGCCTCACCCCCAGGGAACGCTGAGAGGGCAATTGAGACTAGGCATGGTAGTGCATGCTTGTAATCCCAGCTTGGGAGGCTGAACACAGATGGATCACCTTGAGTTCGATCTACATAGTGAGACCCTATAGACCCTTACTAAAATACAAAAATAAAGAAAAAGAAAGAAAGAAAGAAAAAAGAAAGCATGCAGAGGCAAAGGAAGCGAATAGTCTATCGGTATGACTTTTTTCCTAGAGAAATCCTACTTTCATTTCCATTTCACAGGTGAAAAATTTTTCTCATTTTGAATTTTATGGACATATATGCATATATAGATATAGATATAAATACATGTTTAGTACTGTTGAATGTTTCCTGTGTCCTGCAGAAAGCCTTTTGTTGGTAAGATTTGGCAACACTTGTTTTAAAATGATTTCAGGTTCTCGTGAACTTAAGCTCTCTATTCTCTGTCTCTCTCACTTTTTAAAATATCCTGGCATTGATTCAAGGGTAATGAAATTAAATGACTATTTCAAATAAATATTCTTTAAAGCAGTTACCTAAAAATTTTGTGTAGGCTGAAAAGTACACAAAATGAATGGCGAAGCAGCATAAGTGAGCACACCTGTGTAGCTCCTGCCCGTTTAGGGTCCAGACTTACCCTTTCCTTTTTTCTCAGAAGTAGACAAAGCCCTGATTTATTGCATATTTGATTACCCTGCCCAGGGGCCAGGGAAATGGCTCAGAATAAGCGTTTCCCTGGCAAGCACAAGGACCTGAGTTCAATCCCTGGTTCCACCAAAAAAAAAAAAAAGAGTACTCTGCCCTATATTGGGACATGAAACCATCCAGTTTAAGGTTTTTATGCCTAGTTTCCTTGGTACATGTTTGTGACACAACCATGCTCTGGCACTGCTGTGACACTTTCAATGCTTTGGAATGAATATACCATAATCTATTCACTTTCCCGCTCATGGGCACTGCACCTGAGTTGCTATATTGTCACCATTCTTGTACACTTTATTCTGAGGACATTTGCTGGCGTTGCTGATGGTTTTACCGTATGTACCTCCTCATCTTTTAATTTTTAAAGTTAAGTTCCTTGAGGAGCCAGGCATGGTGGCACACGCACTCAGGAGGCTGAAGCAGGAAGGCCATCTCTAGTTGCAGGCCAGCCTGGGCTGCATAGTGAATTGAACTTCATATCAAGACCATGTCTCAAAAATCCAAAAGAACAAAATTGAACAACCTTGAGGCAGAGTGCGTAATTCAGCTGTCACCTCTCACAAATGGAAGATGGATAAGCTTCAGGTATTTTATTTCTTTGCTGTTCTGTTGTAAAGAAGGCATCCAGTGTGTGTGTGTGTGTGTGTGTGGAACTGTCAGATTCCCATTGGCAGATGCCTGCCACCATCAAACTGAGACTGTTGCACGTTGACAAGACACTCACATGTGACTAAGGAAGGGACAGCAAAGGTACCTATGATGGTGATTGCAATTCTGGGCACTTCTAGCAGTCTCTATCCTGGCTGTAATTAGATTTTGTTATTGAAGTAGACAAAGGTATTGCCAGTTGCCAGGCAGAACCCACTCTCATCTCCCTCTTGTGCTTAGAAAGACTCTGGGGAACATCCTGGAAACATGACCACAGGGTTTGCACCATGGAGCTTGGACAAGAACAATACTCTTCTCGCAGAGTTCAGTAAAAGAGGAGAAAAGAGAGAATGCATTAAGCATCAGGGCGGAGACTTCTGTTCTCACCTTTGGCGCAGCGAAGCCTAACAATGTGCTCAGCTATTCTTTGCAGAGTGCAAGGCCGAGTGGATTCTGATTTCCTGCTTTTCCCAGCGAGATCCCCAGGCTGCCTTTGAGAATAGTCATCAGCACAAGGAAAAGGCAGCACCTCCGCAGCCAGCATGCAAGCTGGTCTTGGCATGCAGGGGCCTCTGGTCTAGCAGGCCATTGGCTAGGAGGTCTCAGAAGGCTCTGGCCACAGCAAGCAAATCCCGTGAGTTTTACCTTTTAGCTGAGCAAAGAGAATGCATTTTGGATATTTACCTACTGCTAATACTCATTTATGGCTGGGACTGGAAATTCACTTACCAGAGCTATACTGAGTATTGAACCCACTGACTCCACCACTGCCTTCACACCGACCTACAACCCCAGCCTCCACTTTTATTTTATTTTTTGAGACAAAAATCTTCCTAAGTCAACCAAGCTGGTTTGAAAAACATGATCCTTCTGACTCAGTCTTCCAGAGCACTGGTATAACAGCTACATGCAATGCAATTTTAAAATAATAAATAAAGAAATTCTTAGTACATACCAACACCCTGTGCTAACCAGAATCTGAATCTTAGAAGACGGAATCCAGGAATCTTTGATTTTCACAAGCTTATAATAGATGCTGATTATGCAGTCAGGCATGAATATCATTGTCCATGCTATAAGCCACATGGTTCTATGTGGCTTATCTTTGTTCTAAGTAATAAAATGTTAATTATGTAGATTACATTGTTTAATAGGAATGAAATGGTGATGTTCATTAAAAAAGAAGATTTTGAATTTTCATCAAAAAGCCAGCTTTGCCATGGACAAAGTCTTTGGGTCCCAGCTGCTGCAATGGCTGGATGTCCCACATAAACTAACCCAGGGATTCTCTGTGCACACCACTTACCCTCTTGGGTCACAATGTCCTGGGGCATTTGGGGCCCGCTATGATAAATTATCAATCTAAATCATCCATTAATTCTTCTGTATTGATTTATGATGGACTCATTTATAGATGGTATTCATAAATATTAATGAATGTTTATTGAGTGCATGGTGCTATGCCAGACCTTAGACCTCCTAATATAGATACAGTGGTCACTGCCGGTGAGACATTCCACCTTACGGACACTGTTAATTCGGATTTTTACAAGTGGGTGTCTTTTTTTCTCACCACACATCTGTTGAAAATCTGTCTTGTTAGGTCAACAGTGCTATTTTATGTATATCTCCAAGTCCGTGGACTCTGCAAAAGAATGTGTTCTGCAAGTAAAGTTCGTAAGAAGTGAACAATTTAAGAGAGGAGGAAGGCTGTTTGTTTGTTTGTTTATTGTTGGTACCAGGAACCAAACTTAGGACCTCACACTTGCCAGGTACACACTGTGCTTCTAGCTATTATATCTGATTTTTTTTTTTTTTTTGTCTTTTGACTATGTTCTTCATAGGTAAAGTTCGTTATTATTTTTATTATCATTGGCTTTTGTCTGCCAAGTTGTTGGTCATTCTAATCACAGAAAGGGCATGTCATTCACTTTTAAATCTCATGAAGATTTGAGGTATAGGTTACTCAGGACCATGGAAATATTTTTCCACCTATTTTCCTCATTGTTTTTCCATAATTGGTCTTCAGACAGATTTTCCTTGAATATCAATCTACACTTTATTTTGCTCCCTAAAATCCTTCAGGTACTTCCTGTAGTTTCCAGCATTGCATGAAACATTTAAGACACTAGGTATCTTGGTCTTGTTTTGTCTTCTTTTACAACTTTATATTCCCCAAATCATCCATCCAAACTATCTGGCTCATGAATAACTCCATTTGATTCCTGCCAAGGTCTCAATTCATATAAGTCCATTCTCTGTCTCAGACAGACCCTCACTAATTCTTGTCAATTATCAAAATCCAGCTCTATGCAAGAAACCTTTTCTAGCCTCTTATGGAGTTAGATTTTCCATAATTACTATGGTGTTCTGTATTTTCCTCTACTTGGGGACTGTCTCAGGATAAAGCTCTTCTCAGAGTACCTGACACAAATCAAATATGAAATAAAGGTAAAACCAATGGGAGTAACATCCTCAGGTGTGACACTCTGTGCATTAGGGAAATGTCCCCTAAAGGAAAAATGAATTAAAATGAGCTGTACTTTTGGCTGTGTCCTGATGATTCATATTGCAAAAGAATTTATGGAAAATGAAGTGATGCATATATTTATCTAAATACGTGGGCACTAAAGGTCCACGTTATGCTTTATGTCCAGATGTCTCCCCACAGCCTCAGACAGCCATGGACGTGGGCTTCCCAGAGCTGGCTAAATCCAGAGTTTGGGATTGATTCATGGTCCAGTGCTGAGGCTGAGGTTGTAAGCCCTGGGCTGGGTTGCCTGTAGATAAGGGACAGAGAGGGGTTGTCCTCTCTCATTTGTTGTTTTTTGCTGTCATAAACTGTTGCCCTCTGCCATGTGCCCCCCTGCCTTGGAGCCAGCTGATTATGGACTGAAACCTCTAAAACATGAGCTAAGTAAGCTTCTCCCCATTAACTCTAAGTGTTGGATATTTTGTTTCAACAATGATAAAAACAGTTGGCTACATTTTAAGGTCAAGTTATTCAATTAGTCAGGGCACCCCTGATTTTAAACATTACTTAAAAATGATATCCAGTCATAAAGTAACTTAGGCATTTTACATAAGTGCTGTCCACTATGGTGGATGACATGTATGTCCATTAATTTTTTTTTTTTTTTTTTTTTTTGCGGAACCGGGGATTGAACTCAGGCCCTTGTGCTTGCCAGGGAAGCACTTATTCCACTGAGCCATCTCCCCAGCCCCTTGTCCATTAATTTTTTAAATTTGAGTAAATTTTAAAATCAGTTTGTCACCCTTGCTAGTGACATTTGACTGCTTGTTGCTATTGGCTAGTGTCAAAAACGCAATATCAGAATATTAAATTTACATTAATTGTGTAGTGATGGGTTCAAAATAGGAAATTTACCCTTTTTTTTCGTCTTAACCATCCAGCAGAAAAGTATAAAAATGAAGTATACATCATGGGACCATAATATTAAGCTGAGCTGTAAATGGCTATGGTCGACAACTTCTTTGAATAACTCACTATTGTTGTAGAATGCTGGACTGTGTTGGATCGTGGTGTCGAGTTCAAGCACCTAAGTTAGTTGAATGACAATGGAGTGCCCACCTTTGGCAGTGTAGACAAAGGAAGGGGTATAGAAAGAAAAAATCATGATGTGTGTGTATAAACAGTACAGTTGGGATAGATAATGCTGTGCTTCTACATAATCCTATGAGAGGCAAGATCTGCACTAGTGGTGGTTGGACAGGATATTATGTCGGCTTCTAGTACTACTAGGAAAATAATTATTGAATTTTTGATATAATTCAGGTATAAAAAATAAGATAAGTAAGCAGCTACACTCTTAATTCACTGATAAGAGATATCTGCTAAAATAATATCTGTAAATATAATATCATATATGCACCTTGTACAATACCAAAACATTATGAAAACAGTTTGCAATGTATTAATTTATCAAATCTGTATTGTTAAGGTGTCTTGAAACTGTCTGATTGACATTTGTAGTTCAATAAAATAAAATTAAAAAAAAAACTCAAGGAAAAATTTGAGTAAATGCTCTTCAAAACACTGTGATTATTTTTCGTATATCTGCCTATAGTGACCAAAAAGTATTTGATAATAAAATTTTGCTAAGTTAAAGAAAAACATAATTAAATAAAACTCAAGTTCTGCTAAATGAAGGACATTGCTAACACTGGTTTTCAATGTAATTTACAATTGCTGTTTCTAAGTTATGAAAACACATGAGATTTATGTTACTTTAATATTTTTTACTTGAGCTGGCAAATCTCATAAAAGCTTTTCCCAACACATATAAATTTGTGGGACCACTTTCTTAGGTCAGGTTAAAAAACAGATATATGGAAAGTAACACAAGATAAGAATGTATGAAATTATAAAATTTGGTATGTTTCTTTGAAGGATACTTATTATAGCATGATTATTTGAAAGCAGGAAGAAAGAGCTGAGTTCTATGTCAATGTATCATCCATATAATAAGCATATAAGAAGCTAGGCTTAGTGGCACACACCTATAATACCAGCACTTGGGAGGCTGAGGCAGGAGGATCTCCATGAGTTCAAGGCCAGCCTTTTCAGCTTGAACTAAAAAGTGAGACCTTGTCAATAATAATAATAATAATAATAATAATAATAATAGATGTCCTATACTTAACATTGCAAGTAGTGCAGCCATATCCTCAAACCTTGCTATTGGGTTATTAAAGGTTCTTGGATAAAAGAAACACAATTATAAAAATCTCCCCTCTATTACATTGAATAAAGCTATAGGAAACAGCAATGCATAAGGCATAAAAGCTCAAGCTACATAAGATCCAATGCCATTTCTTTTGATTTCTCTAAAACAAGATTTCAGGAACTTGACACCTCTTAAGTCAGTAAGAATAAGCTCTAAGAAGGGTTTTCAACAGAAGATTGCCTTCACCATTGTTTGCACTGTGTTAGATTTTTTCTTGTACAAAATGCAGCAATATTGCACAAGGAAATATAAGGAAAATCATTAAGAAGTGACAGTTTTCTTCTCATGCCCAGCACTTCCAGGTCTTGGAGTGTGCTTCCAAACACAGGCCAGCCCGTTGTGGCTTAAACTTCCTCCTTGGCTATTGGATCTTTCTCTGAGATCTACTGAAATACTACTCCTGGCCGCTGAGCTGACTCCTGACATCCTGTATTGTTTTCTTTCTTTCAGTGTCCGGAGAATCAGGACTCAGGTTTTATATTGCTTTTATGGTTTCCATGTCCACCAACTGTGTGGAATTTAGAAATGGTATTCAAATGGGCTACATTCCCCACATCAAAAGTTTATGCTATGTAGGCACAGTGCAAAACACATTAGCAAATGCCCCTCAGCTATGCTAGGTGGTAGGTAGGTAGCCCACTGTGCTGAGTTTGAAACTGCAGCGCAGAAATGAGTCTTACAAGTTGCACACACTAGCGGCAGGGTCTGAATTAAAGCAGATCCAGCATCCACCACCCACGTGTATTTTCTTCCCTGGAAAATCCTGTTTCCCCCATATGCAGCTCATATTTTTGAAGCCATAAAGTATGAAAGTAACACTTGATGGATGGAAGGATATCACTGAGATGCCCTACGTCCACTGCAGTGACTTGACTCCTCCTATTTTGTCTGGATCAGTTCTTACTCATGAAAGAACTAATATCATTCACATTTTAAGGGCTCTGTCTCTTGATTATCTACTTAAATACAATTGATATGCCAAGATCATGAACTGTTGTTGTATTTGCCTATTTTATTAGTAAACATTATGGGGAACAGATATTTCTTCAAAGAAGCCCTGTACAACATCATCAGCTGTCAAGGATATCAAATTGTATACACATATGAGATGCCATTTCTTATATGCTTGGATAGCTATAATAAAAAAGAAAATTGGGCAAGCAATAGAGCTTAGTGGCACAGCTCCTGACTGGCAAGTGCAAGGTCCCCAGTTCAATTCCCAGTACCAAAAAATAAAAAATAAAAATAAATAAATAACAAAATTAGAAATGTTGGCAAACATATGGAATTGGTGCCCTTGTTTGTTGTCGAGGAAATGTTAAATGGTGCAGCTATTTTAGAAATTAGTCTTATAGCACCTCTAGAGGTTAGCAGCAAGTTCTCCTGTGAAGTGAGAGAAATGGTGTGTGCCTGGGATCCCACCGTTCCAAGAGACTAAGGCGAGAGAATCCAAGCCTGCTTCTACCCTGGACAAGTTAGCGAGCTCCTTTGTGAAAAAGAAAATAAAGCTCTGGGGTATGGGAGTATGAAGAGAATCAAGAGGGTTCATGAACATACATCTGTTCCCCATAATGGATGTGATTTTTATGTGCTGTAAGTGTGTACTAATAAAAAGAAAGAAAACTTACTTTTCTTAAAAAAAAAAAAAAAAAAAAAAAAAGAGCTGGCGGTATAGCTCAGCAGAATAGCTCAGCGGACTAAGCGCTTGCTTAGGTAAGCAATAGCGGCCAGGGTTCGATTCCTAGTTCCACATGCCGCGCCAGCCCTGCCTTCCAGTGCACTGAGTGGGCAATGCAGTTCAGGCATGGTGGCGGGCACCTATAATCCCAGCACTAGGGAGGCAGAAAGCAGGAGGATTGCTATGAATCTGGGCTGCACCATGAGACCCTGTACAAAAAAAAAAGAAAAAAGAAAAGTCTTTCTGTGTGTCTGAGAGCCCTGAGGATGTAGCTCAGTGAGATTTAATAGGTACTAAGTTTAAATCCCAATGCCAATAAGAAATTCCTATACGATACAGCGACTCCACTCTGAGGTACCTATGAAAGAGAAATGAAGCTTTTGTACCCACAAAGAGTTGTGCACGATGTTTGTAGCAGCAGCATTCATAAAGTCCCCAAAGGGGAAACAACACAGACACCCCCCACTAATGAATGGTGAACAAAACACGTTATAGTCATATCACAGTGGAATGCTGATCGTGCTAAACACATGGGAGTTGAAGAGTGCACTAGGGGACTGTTCTGGGCAGCTGGTGGACAGAAACATGACAGGGGATCAGCCAGGCCTGGGCCCTCAGAAGGAGGGGTGTGGAAGCCAATGTGCCTGGCAAGGGGGGTTGTGGAGACAGAGGCTCCCGGTGTGGGACAGACCTCCAGATGAAAGATGAAGAAGTGCTTACCTCCCTATAGATGAGCTTCTGGAATTGATGATCCTCTTGTGGAAGCCAGGAAGAGTCACTAACCCAGCCCCTACAAGAAAGCCACTGTTCTATATTCATACCCATTGGCTGCCTGACCCTCTTCCCCATCTGGTCCTAGATTTGATCAGTTTTAACTGAGCAATTATACTCGTAATCTTATTGATTGACCAGAATTTTGTCCCACCTCATGTGCAAGTTCTTACGTTTTCCACCTTGGACTTGCCTCACCTCATGATTTTGCTCTATAAAAATCCCTGAAGAAGACAGACTCCAGGCCAACCTACTCAAGTCCCCTTCTCTCCCTTTCTTGGACAGAAGCTATCTTTCCCCAATGACTATGTTCTGCTTTTAACTTCTGTGGTTCCTTAAATCCATTCTTCAGTTTTACAGAACACCACCTCATCCCAGGTATCTTTCAGGTTGAGATTTTCATTCCCTTTTATCAAAAGAAGCTAATTTCAAAGATCACGTAATCCTGTTTAAAAGAAATGTTCAGAGTATCTGTGGCATCGGGAAGCAGATGAATGAATGTTAGGTAAGTGAGGTTAGAGATTGAATGACATAAAAACAGAGTTTGTTCTTTTTAAAATTAATTAATTAATCAATTGGTACAGGGTCTTCCTGTGCAGTTTGAACTCATAGTAATCTTCCTATCTCAGCCTCCCCAATGTTGGGATTACAGGTGTGCACCACTGAGCCTGGTTTCAGCGGCTGGCAAGGCATGGCGGGAGTGATATGAGGTGACAGAGATTAATCCTGGGTATTTGTGTTTGCCAGGCCACCACTTGGACCACTGAGCTCTCTCTCTCCAGCCCCAGAGTTTCTTCTTCAAGTGATGAAAATATTTAAGATCTAGGATGTGATGGTTATAAAACTCCGTGACTGCAGGAAAAAAAAAAGAAAACATTGCATTGGTTTTTGGTTTTGTTTCTTTTTACATGGGTACTGTGTACATAATTTACATGTCAATAAAAATGTACAGTACTTATTGACTAGACCTCTACAACAAAAAATACCTAGTTTTATAGATCTCTTGTAATCTCTGCTATTCGGCATGAACAAGTTTCCACTGGAAGTTTTTTCTTTTTCATTGATCTTTCCTAAAGCCCAGGTCTGATATTATACTTGGTTCTTTGAAGAGGAAAAGAAATATAAGGACAAAAGATTGTTTTCATAAAATCCTCATTTCCATCCATGCTGGGCCTCCTTACCTACTGTGCTGTGCTGCATTCAGCCCCAGGGTAGACACTTCTCTGGGTTTTCACTCTCTCTTCCCTAAAGCAGAGTGCTGTAATATGGAGAGAGGAAGGGAATGGGGGTCAAAGTTATGCTGGACGGTTAATTCTGTTTCCTGTAAGCTGTGTGATGGCCCAAAGAAATTACGTTCCCTGAGCATATTTATTAAATGCCATCCAGATTTTAGTAGAATTAGGGATCACTGTTCATCTTTTTAGCTGAGATGACGTGTAGAGCTGATGCAGGCCAAGCACCTGGCATTTAGTAGGTTCTCAATAGATGCTATTTTTATATTACCTGACCTTCTAGAAAGCATCATAGAACTTACTCTGGCACTTGCATTAGTTTTTAGAACACTTAAAAGAGACTACAGTTCCAGCTACCCCCCCCCAAGCATCAAATACTTGCCTTACCTCAATCTTGTGAGGGCTGTGTGAAATTTATTATAGTCTCCATCTACCCACTTGAAATATTTGGTTACTGTGTAAAAATACGTGTCTATTGGAACAAATGCATCTTGCACAATTATATTTCATGCCTATATCGACAGAAGTGAATTTTTTTATTCCTTATTAAAATGAAACAGAACAATATAGTTGCATGGCAGAACTTCCTGGGGACTGGAAGATTAGCTAGAACCCAGGCCCTTCTGGGATGGCTTGCCATGACCACACATATGGCAACTGTGGATGACTTAGTGAAAAGAAATTTATCTTCTCATGCTCATACCTTTCCTTTTCCCTTGATGACTACATTGGATCTGAAGTGTCACTAAGCTATCCGGGTTAACTTTGGCACAGGGCCAGCCCTGAGAGGAGACTGGTTTTACAGTCCAGCTTGCTTGGTACTGGCTGGGTCAGTGGCCATCTCATCCATCTTCCCCTGCTCGTGAATAATCCTGGGTGTGTGGGGGAACACAGAAAACCCTCGCTCCTGCTCTGCCCTGGTGCACTAAGCTCTAGCTCTCCAGGTGGGACAGCAAGAAACCATTTTATCATTTATTTATGTATGTATGTATGTATGTATTTATTTATTTAGTATAGGATGTACAGGGTCTCATACTGATCCATCCTGTTTTTCCAGCGCGCCCCGTTGGTGGGGCCAGCGTGACAGGCTGGAGATTTTTAGCTGATGCAGGGACATAGAAAATCAAGAACTGAGGGGGAAAAAAAAAAACCCTGCTCAGTCTAAAGAAAGCACAGGAGAAAATCTCTCTTTTGGAGGGAACGCTGAACAACTGAGCACCGGAGACCCTGCTCGTCCTGGATGACAGAGTAACACGGGATCCAAAAAGGACCCTAGTTAAAAATACCCGAGCTATAATCTCAGCTGTTTTGCAAGGTGCTTGGGTGCACTGAGCCCATCCCCGTGGGTCTTTTATTTTCTCAGGGTGGAGGGAAAGCTGAGAGGAGTGACGGCAGCACATTTATATTTATTGTGCATCATCGCCCAACACACAGCACATCAAAACCTGCCTCAGATAGGCTGTGACGACACTCCTGAATGCCTTTCACAAAAACCAATCTCAGAAAAGTGGAGCTTTTCTCTAGTGTAGTAAATCTTATCATCTTGACAAGATCCGTCATCAAGACAGGGATACTGACATCACTCACCTCCTTTTGCAAATGTGACTTCTTAGGACCCAGGAATACTCCCTAAGAAAGTTTATCTTTCACACAACACAAGATATCTTGAAAAAATAAATCAGCATGTTTTTTTAAAAATTGTATTTAGTACACAAGTCAGACTCGTAGTGATCCTCCTGTTTTCAGCCTCCCAAGTGCTGCGATTACAGCTGCGCACAGCCATGCCGTCTCAATCGCAGTCACTTGCCGGCCTCTTTGGTTGGTAGAGATTTTCTTATTAATGTTTTCTGATAGCATGTTTTAGAATTTCTCCCTAGTTAGTGCCTGTGGGATAAAATGCAAACTAAACTAGAAAGAACCTTAGTTTAAAATGGCCTCTGAGGGGCCAGGGAGATGGCTTAGTAGAACAAGTGCTTGCCTGGCAAGAACAAGGGCCTGAGTTCAATCCCCTATTCCACCTAAAATAAAATAAAATAAAATGGTCTCTGAAAGGCCAGAAGGGGCAGCCAAATAGCTCATTGGATTAAAGCACCTGATCAGGCAGGTGCAAATCAGCCGAGACTATAGCTGGGTATTTTTAGCTGGGGTCCTTGTTGGGTTCCATGTTACTCTGTCATCTAGGACAAGCAGGGTCTCTTGTGCTCAGTTGTTCAGCGTTCCCTCCAAGGGAGAGATTTTCTTCTGCGCTGTCCTCAAAATGAGCAGGGATTTTTTTTCCCCCTCAGTTCTTGATTTTCTATGCCCCTGCATCAGCTAAAAATCCCTTCTCTTTATTTATCACAATATTAATTTTTTTTTTTTTTTAACTTTTTGAGACAGGGTCTCACTGTGCACTTCAGGCTGGCCTTCTGCTCACTTTATAGAACAGGCTGGTCTCAAACTCACCAAGATCCTCCTGCCTCAACCTCCCAGTGCCATGGCTTGTCACACCTTACCTCCCCCAAGCACAATATTAAATGTTAATGGTCCCCACTCCTACTTTATCTTAGCCTCAGTTTTAAGCAGTGCTTCTAGAATTTCTGTTTGCCTGCAGGTGCTGGATGTTTTATTGAAATGCAAATTCTGATGCTGGGTCTCTGGTGGGGTGCAATGCCCTGGAAGCTGAGGGAGGGCCCCACTTTGATTATGGAGAAATGAAAGCCTGTCCTGTTTTCTCCAGTGTAACATCAGGTGGAGGGGACAGGTGGAGGCTGTCGGAGGTCACAGGCTAGTGTCTGCTTAGGTGATTCCCAAGGAGATGGAGGACAAGTGATACGGCAACACCAAATCTCACATATCACTTCCTAAAGGATTTTGTTCTTCATCATCTGAAAAAACCCTGACCTTACTAATGTTCAGACATAGGGTTTTGTGAACGATTTCCAGTCACCAATCACCTTGAAAAGGGAAAGGAGGGGATTGGGGGTGGAGCTTAGTTAGCATGGCTGCCTAGCATGCACACCGTTCTGAGTTCAAGCCCTAGCATGGGAAAGAGGGGGAGGCAAAAGCAATGAGGACTTGGGTACCTACACAGAAGACAAGTACGATGTAGTTTTAGATTGTAAAGGTTTTGAACATTTTTAATATTATCTTAACCCACAAAATTTTACACAATCAACCTTCCTTCCTCACTCAACCCCTTTATACTCAAGATTGAAACTGAGGCCCTCAGCAACATCCATCCTCAGCTCTATTTTAATTTTTTATTCGATTGTTTCTGAGGCAGTGTCTCACCAAGTTACTAAATTCCCTAAACTGGACTCAAATTTGCAATCCTCCTGCCTCAGTCTCCTGGAGTGCTAAAATTATAGGCAAGTGCCATGACTTCCAGCTTCACACTTACAACATTTTTCTGAGGCATTGAATACTATTTTCATAGGAAAAAAAAAAAAAAAGCCTGTTTTCAGGTTGGCTGGGGACAACTGTGACCCCACTAATATAGGAGGATGAAACTTTGAACCTGAAAGCTACAAAGGCCAAGTTTATGTTATCCAAAATGGAAGAATGAATTTTAGGAACAACAGAGGCTAAAAGCAGAATATATTTTTGGGGAAAAGAAAACTTGTGCCTGAGAAAGGGTTAAAAGTGGACCTGACCAGGTAGCCTGGAAATCTGCCTTTTATAGAGATTTTTATAGAGCGAAACCATACGGTAAGGTGGGTCTAAGGTGGAAAACATGGGAAATTGCTAGGTAGGCATGAAGTGGGACAACACTATGGCCAGCCGAAAAGGTTACACGCACAATTGCTCAGGTAAAATTGAGTAAATCCAGGACCTAATGGGGAAGTGAGTCACACAGGGGCCTTTCCTTAGGGGTTGGGTCAGTGACTTTCTGGCTTCTTCAAGGTGACTGATAACATTTAGACTATCAATCCCTGATGCCCATCCCTGGGGAATCATGTGGCTGCATTTGTTTACCCTTTACTCTTAAGATCTGCCCTACAGCGAGAGTGCCTGTCTCTTCCAACTTGCCAAGTCTCTTGTCTTCCATATTTTCTCTTTGAGTGCCTAGCCTTGCTTGACTAGCTATATTTCCATTGAACTCAACTATCAAACACCATCACTGGGAAAGCTTAAGCAGGAGAATTGCTAAGAGGGAAAGCTTAAGCAGGAGAATTGCTAAGAGCTGAAGCCAGCCTGAACTAAATTGCATGATTGTCTTAAAAACAAGCAGAAAAAAATGAAATGAACTGTTTACATATTCATGTGGCTCTCTTTATTACAAAAATTACAACTGACAGTCTGATTATATGTCTGAAAACAATACAGTTTTTATAGAAATAATCCTTTACTTTTGTAGTCAGCATATCTATGTACTACATAAGTGCAACTAGGAGAAATTTGGGGATAAATAATGTTGACAGAATAAACCTAAGAAAGCCAAGATAAACTGTTTGATATTTGTACTTCAATAAAATAAAAAATAAAAAAAAACGTTCAAAAGAAAAAAAAAAGCCAACATAAATAATGGCTTACTAATAGTTGTCATCACTTCAAATGTGTACAGAAAATCAATATATAATTACCAATCAACATTTAAAAAAAAAATGGGGAGGAACATAGATTAACCACACAAAGTGTTTGATGCTCAGATAAGAGAATTAGTCATAATAAACAAAAAAGAATGCAAGCAGATGCAAGAAGCCATTTAGGCAGAAGCAGTGTCCAGGAAAAGCTTTGCTTGGCAAGTGGCATGCCAGCTGAGAGATGAGAAGAATCAATTAGATCTTCAAAGTCTTGTGTGTTTGTGTGCAGGGAGGATATGGCTCAGTGGCACTAGCACCTCCCTGGCAAGGGCAAAGTCCTGAGTTCAATTCCCAGTACCAACAAAAAAAGTCCTGAGGAAAAAATGAGGAATGCCCTTGTATGGGAAACTGCAAGTACAGGGCAGAAAATGAGTGTGGAAAATTAAGAAAGAGGAAACTATGCACCAAGTATTTGTAGTAATAAGTGAATGGGGGTATGGTAGGATATGGCACTGATATATTGAGAAGAAAATTACATGTGGGGCTTTATTTAGGGCATAATATGGCCTTTGATTTTGTTGAAAGATCAATGAAAGTCCTAAGAGATTTGAAACAAGGAATAACAGAGTTACTATTCTATTTTCTTTTAAATCACTGTGCTGGCTATGCAGAAATTGCATAGTGGATCAATTTTAACAAATTATTTGTCCATTCATTGATTCACTTATTTTATAGTACTGGGGACTGAACTCAGTCTTTTGCACTGACCCACATCTCCACCCTTTTTTGAGATAGAGCTCAAACTTGTAATCCTTCTGTCTCAGCCCCCATAGTGCTGAAACTAACAGTGTGTGCTACCATGCCCGTCACATCGGTTAAAATTAGATAACAACAGAGAAATCTTTAAAATTCTATTATATGCATTGGACATGTCCATTCTTGAGTTACCAATATTTACTACAGTGGTATCAATTTCTTATTCTGTGAACATATTTTCAACTCACAAAGCAGAAAATGGTTGTTTTGGGGCTGCTTTTGTGAATCCAAAATATTTGTAGAAGAGACTGGGTGTCGTGGTGCGCACCTGTAATCCCAGCTCTTGGGAAGCTGTAAACAGGCAGATCACTACCAGTCCAATCTAGTACTGAGACTCTGAATACCCTGTAGACACTTCCCTAAAATACCAAAAAAACAAAAGCAAACAAAGAAAATATTTGTAGAAGAAATGCACTGATCACTTTTGCATCTCAGGGCACTGCTTTGCATTACATACTTTATAAAAATTTACAAATACAAAACTACCATTTGCTCTGGATTTTGCTTTGCAGTGGTTGGTCTTGCAGAAACATACATGCAGAGCCAGTTGTTTTCCTCCTTCTCGTTTGTTAAATTATACACTAATTTCAATGGAGTCAAAAGCTGTGTTTTATGCAAAATAAAAGGAAAAGTTGAAACATAGTATTACAGGGATTGGCAGGCAATTGTGTAAATCCAACCTAGTATAAAACTATAGGTTTAGGGCTTGGGAAATGGTTTAGTGGCTTAAGTACCTGCCTGGCAAGCTCAAGACCCTGATTTTGATCACTGGTACCAGGAAAAAAAAAAAAAGGTGTAAAAAAATAACTAGAAGGACCAGTCAGATAGCTCAGTGGATTAAAATACCTGCATAGGCAGATGCAGAATCCAATTCCTGCCCCACCCCCAGGTGTGCTGAGACAGGATTGAGACTAAGTGCGGTCCCACATGCCTATAATCCCAGCACTTGGGAGGCTGAAAATAGAAGGATCACTGCAAGTCCAATCCATGTAGTGAGACCCTGTAGAGCCTGTACTAAATACATTTTTAAAAAAAAGAAAGGAGTGGGTACAACCTGTACCCAATTTGGAGCCCAGATGTAGGCAGTTCCTGATTTATTCTTCAGTCTTGGTATATTTTGCTATATTGATTTAACATATAAACAAAAATGATAGTTGGAGAACATGGCTTTAGGAATAGAAACCCAGTGGAAGTCTTTCTATTTATTACATTACTGACTCAACTTTTTTAATGTGGTCCATATTTTTTACACATTTACATTCCTGATGTGAATGTTTAAAACAAGGGAAATTCGGAGCTGAGTTACAGTAAATGTATCTTTTCTGAGGAAGATTAATTTGAAATCAGTGGAGGTTACTTCATAATACAGGCACTAAGTTAAGGTAGTAATACAGTCAGAGGTTAATAGGCACTTTGATGTTATTATAGGTTTTTAGGGTAGAATTATTGGATATTTTTAATGTAATAATTCTAATTAAGACAAATAATAGGGCCGGGGAGATGGTTCAGTGGAGTAAGTGCTTCTCTGGCAAGCACAAGGGCCTGGTTCTGCCAAAAAAAAAAAAAAAAAAAAAAAAAAAAAAAGAAAGAAAAATAATGATGAGCTGGGGAGATAGCTTGGTTGTTTAAGCACCTGCCTGGCAAGTACAAGGGCCCAGATTTGATCCCTAATACAACATGTACTGTTGGCCCCCACTGAAACCAGGCATGGAGGAGCACACCTGTAATCCCAGCACTGGGAAGCTAAGACAAGAGGATCACCAAGAGTCTGGACTGCATAGTGAGACCCTATACCAAATAAATAAATAAAAGATTAAAAAATATATAAATAAAACAAAAAGAATGATAATCTATGGCTTTATTTCTTAGTACCAAAGAGATTATTCATTCCACTTCTGTGAGAGACAAAAAATAATCTAATAATTTTTTAATCATCTGTTACACATCTAAAATTGATTCCAAATGTTTATAGACATTGTGTTAGATACTCTTCTCTTGTGGCTAGGGCAAATACCGGACGCCTAAAATGAAGGAAGGAAAGGCTTATTTAGCTCACAGCTACTGGAGGTTTCTGTCTCTATTCAGCTGCCTCCAAGGCAGAGCAGCACACAGCAAAGAGCAACTTTTCAGGGCGACAGCAAAGAGTAAGGTCACAAGGGAGTAAAAGCAGCTGGAGCAGTCAGCTTTTCCCTCCTTACATTGTAATGCAAATTACTTGCCCAAGGGCAGGTGTAGCATCCACACCCACAACAATTAATCACGAACTATAGAAGCTGCCCCAAGACTGCGCGAGGCTTGGGGGGGGAGATAACTATACAAAAACCATAACAGACATTATATATACTGAATCATACAAAGCTTTTTTATACAAAGTTTATTGTGCTTCTGACTACTGTGCATTTTATTATAACTCCTCCTTAATAATTACTTAACTACCCTTGAGCAGATAACACCTAGTTGATTGTGGATAAATTAACTCCTAGTTTTAAAGTGGCCATTTACTTTACCGTTAGCAAATATTTCGTATGGTTTTTCTAAATGTTTTTGTGTTTATTGATTTTACAAAATACTGGGTTTCAGTGTGATTTTTTGATATAGGCACATAATAATGTACATGGATCCTATCCAAGTCCCCTCTAATAGTTGGGGGTAGTTCTGTGCTGTATTTAATAAGCACCTGGATCTGGTTTGTTACTTTTGGACAGTGTTACTCCGCATGTGACTTCTGACCCAGAAAATACTCTAGGGACATGTTACATTGTCGTAGAAAAATAACAAAAAACATGAGATGTAATATCTAAGTACAGTAACTCATAAAATAACTATTTGTGAAGGAAAATTTTTACCTAAAGGAGTAAACTTCTGTTTTAGGATATATAAATATAAATGAAAAATTAAGAGTTCTGGTGAAGGGCCAGGAATATAGCTGCTCAGTGGCACAATCAGCTGCCTGACAAGCACATCCTGAATTCAATCCCTAGTATAGCAAAAATAAACAAATAAAAGGTCTGGTTAAGATTTAAGTATAGATATATACTATATATCAGTATCACATCTCTTATTAATAACAAGGATATCCTTGGATAGTCTTAGTATATTTGTGGTTTCATCCAGATGAACCTAGTAATTCCCCTAGCAGTTCTTGGCTGTGGGGCCTTCTTGATGTGACTGTTGAGAAAAGCAAGCTCCACCCATAGGCTGTCTAGAGCTTAGCTAATGAGATAAAGCAGTAAGGGGCTGACATTCTTTTTTATGAGAATGCTTCGATGTGACAATCTGATTTTTCTTCCACAGTAGGTTATTATACATAATTACCCTGAGACCTCATCAAGCCTAAGAGAAAACCTGACACACCCTAGGAAAGTAGGTTCTGTATACCTAACGTCCCATCACAGCTTAAAAACGAAGCAGCTTTGCAGGCTGTGATTTAATGAAGGTTGGTTTTATTTATTTATTTATTTTTTTATTTATTTCCTTCTCAATGCTTTTCTGAAAACTGTAGCTGAAAAGTCATACACCATCCCACTTCCCCTATTTATGCCTCAAATTCACACTGGCTTATCTCTGAGCAAAACCAAAATTGGAAGTTCTAGGAAATTAGCAAACATGGAAGTCCATTTTGGTGTTAGGCATCACTAATAGGGAAGGTGAAAGGTGGGGGGAAGACACTGATCCGTCACTTTAAACCCTGTGTCCTGGCCAAGAGAAGTAAGCCCTGGAGCAGCTTTGGCTTATCAGTATTACACCCTATCGTGTTTTTTGACATAAGGTCTCCTTCCTCTGTAGCCCAGGTTGGCCTTGAGGTCCTCGCTGTCCTTCAGCCTCAGTTTTTAGAATGCTACGGTTACAGGAGTGTGCTGTCAAGCCTGACCATCCATCATTATTTTAGTGTTGAAATACATAGCTGACAAATGCATCTGCAAAAGGTGTTTCCCTTAATTCCACTAATTTCATTAGTTTTACCTTCTTATAAAAAGTCAAGCATGACAAAAGAATGGACATCTTTTGAATAATGTATTTCTTAAAATGAAACATAAAAGCAGGACATGGAGGCCCATTTGCCTGAGGCAAGAAGATTGCTGCAAGCTTGCAGGCAGCCTCAACTACATAACTGATACCATGTTTCAAACACCTCCTCCCACATAAACAAACCTAAAATTAATTAAATGTAAGAAATATTAGTCAACCTTAAATGCAAAACCTCTTTATTCATTCTTCACAGATTTTTACCAGAACAAAGACTTTAACATTTAATACTTTTCACAGAGCCCTTCAGGGAAAGCTTTGGGATAAACAATTTCAAAGTAAGCTAACCAACTCTGTGAATTAGTATGTGTCAGAACTATCACACACACATGTACAGGAGAATTATCCTTCGCAGTATAGATAGAACACAGAACACATGGGAAACGTAACAGTATAAACAACCACAAAAAAAAAAAAAAAAAAAGTAAAAACTAGTAGGAAACAGTACAGGGATGGAAATACTGAAAAAAAACTGAATTTACCCTTTTAAAATGTGAAAAACCTACAAAAGGAAAATAACTCCTTTTCTAAGATTCAGTTCTTTCCTTGGTAATGGTTTCTCTTCTCCAGAGGAAGATTACCTTGAGCATTCAGGATCTTACACTTCTGTTAACTGCTAGTTAGACTATACTACAAATGTGTCCATATCAAAGCTTGAAAATGAATTAGTAACTCCAAAAAAAAAAAAAAAAAAACCTGTGATGTCACAGTTCCTAATGTCATATTCTCTAAAAACTGTAACTACATCTCTCTCCTGAGTGTGTACTGCTAAATGACTATGTGTAAAAAGTTAAATGACTAATAAGCTTCGTGAACACAGTATTGAATTTATACAGGTTTCTCTACATAGCTAGGCCTCAAGTTTTCTGCTAAAATGGTAGTAAAGCAGATTATGAAATTTAAAAAGGCATAGTAAATATTGAGACTAAGATTTTTTTAAACTTCTGATACTAGCTGACCAAATGGATAGCTTATATGTGGATGCTAGTAACCAGGAATTTGGAACTTAACTGAATATTTCTTACTGCTTGTGAAAAGCCCAAGACTAAGTATAAACTCATTCAGATCAAAGGTACCTTGACACTGATTTCTGTCAAGGATCTGAAAGAATTGTGTGAATCAAATTTAGGGCTTAGAGTTCTAAGAAATACAAAGATGTGGAGAGATTATCAGACCTCTTCAGAGGAAACTTTAAAGTAAACTTGGACTATTCTCTCAGGCCAGAATTATTGCTGTTCCATAAAAAGCAAGATAAGTAACATCAAACCAGATAGATTCCCTGATTTTTTAAAGTAATATAGCTTTAAAGAACAATTCTATTACCATCAATTTAGTCATCCTGCACGTTTAACAATTCAAAATTATTCCAAAAGAACTAAAATGATGTCTAATATAACACTGCAGTCTATTGCCTTTAAAATAAACTTTGTATTTTGAATGGTTTACCAATATGTTGATGTAAATTTGTTACATAATGAAATATTTGTAAAACTTAGTACATTAACATTTTAACAAGTCACTTTTTAGCCTATAAGTGCAGTTTTCAGTTTTACTCCATTTTTTAAAGGTGTAATTAACATAGTGCAGACATTTCAACATTGCTGCACACTCTACCTTACTTGGCATAATCATATTCAGCATTACTTCTGCACATTTACAGTGACTTAAAATGAACAAACCAACTCCCTCTGCACCTTACCCTCAACTAAAAGTTAAAAAAAAAATGAAAATATGAGATTTGGTTTTAGTAGAGAACTTAATCAGTAAAATGTGGGGCTGCAAAAGTCAACTATTGGTACTCATATCCTACACTACAAAATTAACTTATTGACGCTACAGCCAAATACTTCCTGAGACCTTTCAAGAAGCTCCAGTGGACTTCTGGATTTGTTCTTTTAAAATCAGGATACTCTGCCTTTGCTCTGGAGGCAGCATAGCAATCTGATCAGCAGTCAGCTGGAGAACCTGCATGATAAGAGCTGCTTTTTCTTGATCCTGTGGAGTTACCTGGCTCTGCCCAGGACTAAAACTGCTAGGCTGGCTACCACCCTGCTTGGCTGCGGCCTGCATGCCTGTGCCCTGCATGCCCGCCCCCTGCATGCCACCTCCAGGATTCCCCACTCCTGATATGCTTGGGACCTGTCTAGGACCCTGAGGGCCACCAGCCCCTATATTAATAGGACCCGGTCCCTGGATCCCACCAGTCATAGGGCCTCTAGAAGTAGGTCCAGCACCCCGCATTTCTAATCCCCTTGCATCCATGCTTCTTGCTTCCATCCCTCTGGCCTCCATAGTGCAGGTCTCCATTGCTCTTCGCTCCATTACTCGGGTCTCTAAAACCTCAGTTTCCATTGCTCGAGTGTCCATCCCTCGAGCCTCCCTACCTCCTCTGCCATCCATAGGTAGACCCCTTTGATCTATCATGGGTCCTCTGGGCTCTCCAATTAGCAGTCTGGCATCTGCTATTGGCCCTCCTCTCATTTCATGTGCAGAAGGGCCTCGGTTGTCATGGCCAGAGGCATGGTGCATGGGAGGGCCCTGATGGGGTGGACCCAGATAACCTCGGGGTTCTACTTCTCCAGTAACTGAAAGCAAAGTCCCTCCACGTGGGTCGTTGGGAGCATCTCCTAACAGTCCTCGAGGTAGGCCAGCAGCAGGCATGGGGCCACGAGGCATAGGAGCCCTAGGATCTGCCATCTGCACCTGTCCCCGCTCTAAAGGGACAGGGCCAACCCCAGGCATCCCAACCTGTGGCTGCATTGCCCCTCCAGGAGTTAAAGAACCAGGTCCAGGGCCAGAAACTGCAGCTGCTATGGGTCCAGGAGCTGGAAGTCCACCTTGGATAGGAGTCTGCATCAGAGGAGGAATGTCTTTCACCGGTCTTCTTGCCAAATGCTGAGGCTGAGGGGCCGCAGGATTCTGTTGGTTCAACAAAACATTGGGTCCTGGGCAAAGCCCAGGGCCAGGAGCAGAAACCGGGCCAGACACAGAAACTGGGCCTGGGCCAGAGACAGAAACAGGTCCAGGGCCAGAGACAGCAACAGGGCCGGGGCCAGAGGCACTCTGAGATTTGCCTGGAATCAGTGGAGTAACATGTATCTTGCGATGCAGAATTTTCAGGGCAATCTCAGGATCCATGATTCTCATGACCACTTGTGCCTGCAACAGCGCATAGGCCAGTTGTGGGTTTTGAAGTAACATGTTTCGAGCTTCCTGGTGACTGTTTTGCACACAGAGCTTCATCTGCTTCATCAGCTCAAACATCTGCTCGGGAGGTAGGCTGGCTACTGCTCTGGTAATCGATTCAGGGGCATCTTCTGGATCGATGGGGTCCCCATAAGGAGAGTCAATGATGGGCGCTGCGGGCCCGAGGCTCTTTAACTCCTCCTTGTTCTTTTCGCTGGCAGCATTGTCCACCCGAAGCGCTCTTCCACTGAACTCACGCCCGTTCAGGTTCCGCATAGCACTAAGCGCGGTCTCCTGGTCTTGGTACTCGCAGAAGCCATAACCCTTGGGCTTCCCGGTTTCTCGGTCATACACGAGCCGGAAACTGACGACGGAACCAACCTCCGAGAAAATGTCCTTCAACTGCTCCTCGGTTGCCTCATACGGAATGTTTCCCACGAACACGGAACGCAGTGATCGATCCATTGCCGGGTCTCTCACTGACAAACTCGACATGATTCTAGTTTTCCACACAGCCGATAGCGGGTTCTTCCAAGAGCTGTCCTCTGCGACCCACGCTTCCGCTAAGCGACGGAAGCGCCTCTCAAACTCCGGGCAGGAATTTAGGCACGCGCTACAATGGTTCCGTTTCTCCGCGGAACATGCGTCTGAAGATCTCACTAATGCAGCTAACGTTTTCCTCCCCTAGTCGTTCGTGATTCTTACAGGAACGTATGACCTTTTCCTCTCATCTGTTATTTCGCAGACTTTCCGTGCCGCGCCACCACCGTCACAAAAGGCTCCCTTTTGAGTTGACCGCAGTAAAAATGGACGGTCGGACTTCACTATGGTAACCGGGCGTGTCGGCTTTTTCTGACGTCAGAGGCAGTTGCTCGCACACACAGGCGGGAAACTGTCAATCCAAACTGTGAGAGGGCGTATTGTTGGGTTAGATAAGCGTTTTTTCCTCACAGCCCGGTCTTTTTAGCGCAGTTTAAATTATTTTAAAACTATATTCTAAACAATGAGGACAAATATAGTATTTAAAAGATGTAAACCCGTGTGTTAAAATAATAAAAATATATAAAATACAAAATAATAAGAGAGAGAAAAAAAAAAGGGGGAAATTAACTGCCTGCCCCACCACAAGCTCCAAGGTACTCCTTCTAGCTGCAGTTAGGAAATAGGGGGAGGGTCCTTCTAGGTTTTTCTCTAGGTACCTAGGTAGCCATCATGTTTTTCGTATCATGTGGGTGATTTCTTAATTGATTTTAATACTGGTTAGTGACTAATAATAAATAGTATTCTGTGGTTTCAGAGTATTGATTAATTGAATTCATTTTTTTTTTCCTTTGGTATTTACTATAGGGTCTACAGGGTCTCACTACACAGTTTGGACTAGTAGCAATCCTGTTTTCAGCCTGGGATTACAGGTGTGGGCCACCATGCCCACTCTCAGCGCCCCCAGGGGCAGGATTGACAAGGACCCAGGAATCAAACCTGGGTCCCTGTGTCTTCCTAAGCAGGTGCTTTAATGGGCTGACCTATCTGGCTGGCCCATTTAAACATTCTTAAAATAAGAGCTTTTAGATTAGTTCTGTTTTTATTGTGGGCTGTGATGTAGTAAGTCCACCTCTGCTACCATGAAAAGTAGTTTCTCTTTTGTTGGTCATTGAGCAAGCAGGCAGAAGTTAAAATAAAATGAATGCAACCTTCTCCTTTTCCCTCATTTGGACCTGAAGCTTGAAGGTTAGTTAAACTGCCTGTGGCCAAGCAGCCAATAAAAAGGCAAAGTCAGATTTTTTTAACCTGCTTGCTTGCTTTTCAGTAGTGGAGACTGAACCCCAGATCTTTGCACTGACATACATCTACAGGCCTTCTTCATACAATTTTTTTTTTTTTTAAGCACAGGTTCTAGCTAAATTCTCCAGATGGGGAATCCAGTTTTGTAATCCTGCCTGTCTTGGTTACTTTTCTCTTGTTTCTGAAACAAAATACCCACTCCCAAAATTAAGGAAGGAAAGGTTTAATTTAACTCACATTTTGTGGAGGTTTCAGCACGTACTTGGTTTGCTCCAAGGCAGAGTGGCACTTGGCAGAGGGCAGCAGTTCACAGCAGCGGAAAACAGCAAGAGGGAATTCTGGCAACAGTGGCAGCAGAGAGCAGAGGTCTCCCTTATATTGTACTTGGGCTACCCACCCTATCCAGGGTGTAACACTCACACCCATAATCCCAGCAGCACTCACATCCATAATCCCAGCACTGGATCATGAATTAATGACAAACTCCAAAAGTCTGCCCCATAACTGCATGAGTCTTTGCCGGGACAACCAGGCCCCAATAGTAACACTGCTTTAGCTTCTCAGAGTCCTGGGATTATATATGCATGTGAGTCAGCATGCCTGGATCACAGAAGCTGGAATTCTCCTCTAGGTCCATCTTGCATGACCCCAAAAGTATGGTAATATTTCTAATGTGCCTAGTGTGCTCAAAAGATTGAATTTTAAATTTTAATTAAAGTATAAAATCTGACAAGTTGCTGGAAACTTGATATTTGGTATAACTTAATATAGAATCTATGCATGGATAAATATTACTAATTTTAATTAAAAATTAAGTGTCTTTATACCTGGTACCAGGAAATGGGACCTTAAAAGTTCAATTTATTTTTCCTTTAACAAGTGGCTTCTCCAGATTTCCTCTGTCTACACCCATCTCACATTAGCCTAAATGTATGAATGTCAGCAGCAGGTGAAGTCCAATTCCACTTGCAGGAAAGGATGAAACAATCCTGGACATATCTGTTGTCTCCTTGCATCCTGTCACGTGACTGCTCCTTGCTGCGAGACACCCTAACACACCTGTACAACATGGATCGTGATTGGAGGCAAAGGGCCCTTACATTTTTTCCCTAGATTTGAATAAATCCTTTTTCCTTTTTGACAAAATAAATGGTCTTTGATTTGGTCAAATGGGAGTAAGCAAACGAGTTTATCAGCATACGTGTTCTGGTGACACTTCCAGTTAAGATTTAGCATTCTGGCTGAGGTATATAAAATTTGTACATAACTTTGAAGATTAACCACAACAAAATAGAAGTATTTCATAAATGTCATATTGTTTGCATGTTGAAATAGCATTTGTGATCATCGGACTAAATTGTTTTGAACTCAGTATCATTCAATTGCTCTTTTAAAATGTATCTAGCGGAAATTTTAAAATTGGATACAAGGACTGCATTGCATGTTTCCAAATACATGGATCACATTATATGTTTCCATTGTATGTGAAAACATACCATGGTATGCTCTGCTTCAGAGCCTGTGGTTTATCTTCTAAACAGAGAATCATTTGATTCTCAGTATGCAATTTTGCAATAAATAACTGAGTTGTGATACTGAGTCTCAGAGCCATAAGTGAGTTTAGGAATTCAGTCTCAAAGGTTGAAAGGCTTGCCATCATTGTCTTAGACAATTCATATGTAATCATCTGTTGAATCCAATAAGCCTGCAGGTGATAATAAGCAAATAAAATACATAGAAATTTATGGGAAATTGCACAGATTGTCTGACAGTTTCTGTCCTGCTAGGAGCAGTGGTGTCTAAACAAGTTGCCCTTGCTCCTTAGCATGCATCAGTTGCACCTGGAGCCACCTATCATTACACTGGAGTTAGTAGATCTGGACAATTTGCATTTCTAAATAATACCTTGATACTCATGCTGCTGGCATGGGAATCTTTAGAAGTCAGTGCTAAGGATTTCAAGTCAGTTATTTGTTTTGTAATAGAACAAATGAATTTATGTTTCCTACTGAGGACGCATGGCTAACACATGCTCATGTCATACTGAAGATTCCTCGGGCTCAATATTAGATCAGCACAGAGGAGCTGAGGCATGCTGGGAACAGACAAGAACATCACATATGACCGCAATGTGCTTTTTGTCACATGTTCTGCAGTCCTTTTATTCTAATCTACAGGAATAGAACTGTTATGGCCCCTTAATTAGCTCCAGTGTGGCCCAGGATGTAACTCGATGTCTAGGATCTTGAAAGTAGCATTTATAACCCCAGTGCCAAGAATCAGCACAAGCTCCTAGCAATCTCTGTGTTCCTGTTCCCATGGTCCAAGCAAAAACACATAGGTTCTGAGGAGCTTACTTGAAAGGACATTGTAGGCTGCATTTTGTTCCCAGAAAGTGTCAATTTTGTATGTTTTGTAGCACATTGTATACTCTATAGAAAAATGTATATTTTATATTTAAGTGTGATTTATTCAACAAATCAAGATATCAAGAACTTTTAAATTTATTTATAGACAAACACATAAAGCATTACAGCCAATTGGGAAGTGTTCTTAAGGCTAATCACCTTCAGGAGCTATAAACTTACCCAATTTTTCAAAATCAGTTTTAAACTTTTGTTTTGTTTTGAGACAATGTCTCACTATGCATTTCAGCCTGGCCTTGTGCTCACTTTTATAACCTCCAGGTTGGTCCTGAACTCAAGGAGCTCCTCCTGACTCAAGCTGCCAGGTGCTGGAATTGCAGCTGTATACCACGGCTCCTGGTTCCAGGGCTGCATGGTGGGTGCCCCCATCCGGGGCCAAGACTGTACAGCAGGTGGGGCTGGGAATTGAACTTGGGTCCTTGTGTTTGCCTCTGAGCTATTTCTCTGGCCCCTATTTTTAAACTCTTATCTTGAAATTTCTTTGGACATACTAAAAAATCTATGCCCTAATTTTAAATATATGTGCCTTGTTTCAACAATAGAATCACGATTATACTATTATTTATTTAGTACGGAGTCTACAGGGTCTCACTACACAGGCTGGACTCATAATGATTCTCCTATAGGCAGCCTCCCAAGCACTGCGATTACAGGTTCATGCCATCACGCCCAGTCTCAGTTGCTGTCTCAAGGTGCCCCGAGGGTGGGCCCCGCACTGCCAAGATTGATTCCCGGTAGCTGTGCTTTGCCTAAGCAGGCACTCTAGTCTGCTGAGCTATCTGGCCTGCCAGGTTTATACAATTAAATCATCCACATTTCTAATAAAATTTGGACATAATATGCTCTTTACTTATTTCTGTATATCAAACTTTACATCAAAATATGCTCTATAGGTTCTCAAAGTCTATGTAATATACTATTTTTTACAATTTGTCATAGATTTAATTAGCCAAATTCTAGACAAAGAGTAAAGACATTTACATAAGGATGGATCTTTTCTTTCTCTTCCTGGCACCAGGAGTAGAAGCCAGGCGTAACACGATACATGCCAAGTGCATGCTTTACCACTGAGCTACACCCCAGCCCCAGGGGCATTTTTGAGGCAAGTGTATGAATTCTTCAAGGGAGCTGAGGAAACACAATCCACAACATTTTCCCTTATCTTCCTTCTCCTTCGTCTAGGTTAGAAGTAAATCCATTTTCCTTTAGATACAAGCTATTCCTTATCTGCATTTTTGGGGATAGTAACTCCTCTGCCTTTTAGTGGAAGTATGGCTTTGCTGCTTCTGTCACTCAAGGAAACATTTAGTTTCTTTTTCATCAAGTAGCAAAAGTACCTTATATTCATTATTTCGTGGAATAGTGGCAGCACATCAATGCAAAAGAAAGCTCACTACAGCAGAAGTTCTGTAAATTGGTCCATGGCCCTATACCCTTAACACCTGGGAGACAGTTTAGGCATGCAAACTTCTCAGCCTTTCCAAACATACCGGATTATTAACACAGAAGTCCCTTTTACAAGTCCCTCTGGTAATTCTAAAGCCTTCTATCATTGTAGAACCACTGAACTATAGGAAATATCATAGATTAGACAGACATAGGGAGATAAGTTTGTGCACCACTGTATTCTCAGCAACAGTAATATAGGTCAGCATAGGTAGGTGTTCATTTTGCACCTGTTGGATGAATAATTAAATAATTGTAGAGTGGGCTAATTCTTAACCGTTCATTTTATCTAGAAGGAAGCCTGTGACAGTGAATAACAAGCTGCAAGTTCTAGAGAAGAACTGTTACCAGGTTGTCCGCCATTTGATTGCTAGGTTAGAGATAGCTCTTTCAGGTTACTGTGACAAGATGGGTATGTAAAGAACGAAGGAGAAAGGAAAGATTCTGGGAAGATCTAGATAGTCAAAGAAAGCTTCCTAGTGGGGGTAGGATTTAGGGATGGGAATTATCTGCTGAAAAAGGAAAAAAAAAATATGAAGAGAAAATACAAAATCTAGGACCTAAAATTAGCCAAGATATAAAATTGGGATCTTGTATTTTAATGTCCTCAGAGAAAAACAATTGAAGTTGATAAGATATATAATAAAAGAGGCTTCCCAGGCAGATAGCATAAAAGTTTTAGAGATTAGCTTCCTGAAAATATACTTGAAGTGGGAGACAATGGCTTTCTTCTTCACCTTTTTTTTTTTTCTTTACATAAAATGTGATATTATGGTTTGTGTCTAGTTGTCCCCCAAAGCCTCATGAAATTATGGGGCAGACATCTAGAGTTTATGATTAATTTATGATCCAGTGATGGAATTATGGGTATAAGTACTGCTGGGATTATGGGTGTGAGTGCTGCTGGGATTATGAATGTAAATACTAGAACCTGCCTCTGGCAAATAGCCTAAATGCAACATAAGGGAGGCCTACTTGCTCTCTGTTGCCATTGTCCCCTCTACTGCTCCTTGCTCTTGATGGTTTGCTGTCTTCTGCCATGCACCTTGTCTGCCTTGGAGGCAGCTGTGTATGGACTGAAACCTCCACTAACAGCAAGCTAAACAAACCTTTCCTTCCTTAATTTTGGGTGCTGGTATTTTGCCCCAGCAAGGAGAGAAACCTAAGATGCACGGACATAAAATAATAGTGGTATATGCTCAAGAATACCCATCTGAGCCAAGATTGGTGGCATTCATCTCTAGTCACAGTTTGTGGGAGGCTGAAACCAAAGAATTTCTGGGTGTTCAAGGCAAGCCTGCATTGCATAGTGAGTCCTAAACTTTATGGTGAAGACTGTGTTTCAAAACACAAACAAAACAAAGCAGACCTATTGTGTTATCTCTGTGTTATCTTTCACATCTTTCTTTTTGTTTTTGTCCCTTCCCTTCTCCCTCTTTCCTTTACCTTGCTTTTCTTTTGCAGTATTCTGTGGGCTTAAACTGTGGCCTGGCTCTTTCTCTTCTTTTGTCTAATTCACTTCACTAAGTGACACCATGTCACCCCTCAGCCCCCACCCATCCCATTCTATGTTCTCCTCTGGCTGATTTCTTTGCGCACCCAGGCTGTGTTTTTCCACAGCCTAGACTCTGACAGTTCTATTCCTTGCTGAGGGCCTTTCTTTTCCTGCTTCTTACAACAGTGACACCATGTCTAAATGCTGGTCCTTTCAATGTTCACTTCAGTGACTTTCCTTTATTTCTTCATTTATTTATGGTGGTACAAGATCTCAGAGTCACAGTGATCCTCTTGTCTCAGTCTCCCCAGTGCTGGGATTATAGACCTGTGCCACCATGCTGTGTTTCGGGGCCAGTAGGGCATACAGTACCGGGAATCAAACTTGGGCCCTTGCACTTGTCAGATAGGTGCTTAGACCTCTGAGTTATCCTCCCAGCCTGAGTCTCCTTTAAAGGAGTGTGGATTTGATACCCATGGTGTGTCATCTTGCAAGGGAGTCATCTCTGAGGCAGTTGTAAGTTTCAATTTGCAGGCAAATGACTAGAGACAGAAGTGAACCATTGTGACGTTGTAGCTGGCAAGGCCCGCATTCAGTCACATTCCAACTGATTCAAGAAATCAAGCTTGAAAATCAGTGTTTGTTTTATGCAATACATTACCAGTGTGGCATGAGGTATCAGGAATTCGAAACCTGGCCCCTGTGTTTACCTAAACAAGCATTTAGTCTGCTGAGCTATACCACTGGACCTTTTATTTTCTTTGCTTAATTAAAAGAAATGAGGCTGGAATGCACAATGCCTTCCAGGGATTTGGCTTAAACCAGCCCTCAAGCTGGCTCTGAACAAAGGTACTTTACTGTGAGTAACTCGTAAATCTTTTTTTCCCCTCCGATGAGAACAATCCAATACCTAACTTCAGGAATACCTGAACTGCCCTTCTTTCCAGGAATTAGCATGGTGTCCATCTTCCCAGGCCAGGTTACCCGAAGAATGGACACAAGTCACGGGAGAAAAGCCTTTTGGAAGCTCTTGCTTGAGGGCTCAGACTTAGAGGCCACAGCAAGATGAGCACGTATGACAGAACGCATTTTGGATTCATTATTACACTTGAATGATTCTTGAAAAACATTACTTCCAGAATGCCAGTTTAAATTTGCCATCTAACTATAGGCTCCCTGAGGTTAGAGATAACATAAAAATGTAAAACTCAATATCTATTCCCAGTAGCTTGCATTTGTTGGTTTAGTGTAGAGACCCACAGCAACTACAACAGGGACAGCATGAGAACTTTAAAAAAAAAATCTTGCTATCTCTTAGAATTCATAGACCATGTATTATTAATCTGTGATGCTGTAAGACAATCCTAGAATGGACAGCTGAACCAATAGACATTTATTTTCCTAGTTTTAGAAGGTAAGAATCCAAAGCAAAGTGCAGGAAGGTTTGGTTTCTCCTGAGAATTCTTCCCTGGGCTAGCAGATGCTGCCCTTCATTGTGTCATCACTTGAGCTTGCCTGATGTCTCTTCTTCTTGAAAGGATGTCCATCCTATTAGAGTAGCACTCATGTGCAGAACAGGATGCGAGGAAGTTACCCAAGGAGGAGACAGGGACTCACTTGCCTTGGGTTCATTGACACTCATGACAGAAAACATTTCCAGGGACATCAGTGAGAAGAAGAAGCAGGCTTAGGCAGAGCTGGAAAGAGAGAAGTGAAGGGCTTCCACTCGGGGAAGGGAAGAGGCAGAGCGTGGCAGAGCTTTGATGGAACAGGAGCAGACTGGGCCTTAACAGGGCTTTATTACTTGCTGGGGTGGGCTGAGGTCTGGTCAGTCTGATATGGGGGAATGTAACTCCCAACCTGAATGGTACCTGGATACGTATGTGTTCTCTAAAACCAAAGAATGAATTTTAGGAACAAATGGAGGCTAAGAGCAGAATACATTTACTGGGGAAAAGAAAGCTTCTGTTGTAGAGAGATTCAGAAGGGGGACCTGAGTGGGTTACGCTGGGAAGCTGTCTCTTCCAAGGATTTTTATAGAGTAAAACCATGTGGTAAGACAGGTCTAAGGTGGAGAACATGGGGCTAGTTTAGGTGGGCATGAGGAGGGACAAAACTATGGTCAACCAATGAGGAAACAAGCACCACTGCTCTGGAGAAGCAAGTCATGTTAGCAAGTGGGCATGAATATGGGCAGGGTCTCTTCTTGTTGGGGATTGGGTTAGTGATTCTTTCAAGGTGATCGATACCCATTTAGAATATCAATCTCTACTTTCCCTAGGAGAGTATGTGGCTGCATTTGTTTACCCTTTTGTCTTGAAGTCTGGCCCACAGGGAGTGGGGGAGTGACCATCTCTCGCAAAGTTGAAAGGGTTCTTGTCTTCCTTATTGTCTCCTTGAGGGCCTGGCCCTATCTGACTGCCTATAGTAGATAGATAGATAGATAGATAGATAGATAGATAGATAGATAGATAGATAGATACAGAGAGAGACAGAGAGAAAAAGAGAGAGAGACAGAGAGAGACAGAGACAGAGAGAGTTCTCTTTTTTAAGTTTTGTATTTTGTACAGGGTCTGTCTACACAGCTCAGACTCATAGTGATCCTCCTGTTTCAGCCTCCCCAGCACTGGGATTACAGGCATGTGCCACCTCATCTGGATTCGGTGGCCAGCTCAGTGCACCTGAGGGCAAACCCAGCATGGGACATGGTGCTGGGGACCCAGCAAACTCCAGTCTCTGCACTTGCCTAAGTAGGTACTTGGTCTGCTGAGCTGTCTCAGGCCCTCTCTTGAGTTCTTCAGTGATCGCGGAGCAAGTATCTTTACAGATTAAGTTATAGTTACGGGCTGGATTTGACAGAAGGGTTTTTTGGAGTTGTATAATTATTTTTGATGGATATATTTTTTACATCTCTTGTTGTCTTCATGAACAAGCTGTGGGCCTTTTTCTGAGGAGCCACATTGGGAGTTAAGGCTTCAAAATATGAATTTCGCAGCACACAGACGAGTCCACAAGAGAAGATAATGAAGTAATCCTCAGGAAAGGAAGGGAAGATCTCCAGCATTTGGTGCTGTCCTTCTCCCAGTGTGCATCTGTGTGTGCCTGTGCTGTCTGTCCTCCCCTGCCTCCTCTGTCCTCTATCTTCACAGTACTAGTTCTTCAAGGACCAGACCTCTGCTTTTTCTTCCTTCTCCATTGCCTTTCCAGTTTCCTGGAGGGGAAAACCCAACTTGCACCTTTCCTCAGATGCCAAGGAATGGTTCACTTTGGGATGAAAGAAGGGATCAGGTAGGGCAGTAGCGAGAGCAGTTGACGTTTCCTTCCCAGATTGCTCTGCGTTCCAGCAGTCAACCCAGGAGAGGGCTGCAGGTCCCTGCAAAGTGGCCTCCTTCCTAGGTGGATGGTGGAGCTCAGGGCAGTGTCTGTTATTAGGTACGTCTAATTGTTGAGTAGCCATGTTGCCAATAGCTGAATATGCTGACGGACTCTGAATTCCAAAACTAATTTTTTGATAGACTACCATTAGTAAGGGAAGAGGTGAAAAGGATTGCTGGGAACTAGGTACCCGTTCCCAGTGTGCACACTGCCAGGGATCATTTTGCCAGTTTTCATCTAAGTCATTCCCTCCGTCTCTGCAAAAGAAAATATTACTTCCAAAAATGTGTCATTCTCATAGAAGTCTTTTAAAAAATTACAGATAAATGGTGTGATATATAAAAGAGTGCAGAAATGTTTAGCTGTTCCTTCTCAATCTTTGGAGGGCTCCTACTTCTTATACTTATGATTTGCTTGAGGTTATGTAAATACTTCAAAATACCAAGCTCTTCCACGCTTTATCTGAAATTACTGAAAATTCTGTTCTTGACTTTATAAAGACACAAAAATAAACAGTGACAATAGCTCCACTTATTGTCATCTTCATCCCAATTGGTTGACATTTGTATTGAAATAGATGTAGAAACTTTCTCACAGTTCAGGACAATCAGAGAAATTCCTTTTCCTGACCTCCAGGTGTTTCCTAATCCCCTCCTGGCTCCGGGGAACAAAGACAGTGTGGGCAGGAGAACTGGGGCGGGGCGGTGCCCTGCTGCTTTTTTGTTAGCTCTGAAAACGGATTTGCGCCCTTAGCTGGAGCTCTGGAGGGGTCCGGAAGGGAGAAACTGATCCCTACCGCGGGAAGACGGAATGTGCTGCACCATTTCCGGGCCTGGTGCCCGCGTAAGGGCCCCAAGCTGGATAAATTGTTGCAGGTTTTCATTATCCTCAGCAGGTTTTCCACAGAGAGGCGAGATTCAGAAATGCCCGGAGAGCAGAGGCCTGCAGGGGCAAGGGAGGGAAACCTGCGATCACCCCAGAAATGAAACTGGGGGTACATTTTGCATCACCACAGGCCTGAAAAGCCTTGGGGACCATTAATTCTTCAACTGCAATTTATTCAGTGCTTTTTGCTTTTTCTTTTCTTTTTGGTAAATAGTTATTGAAGAAGCACTGTGTGGAAGACACTGAGTTCAACAACATACGAGTTTAAAGGAGAAGCCTGTTCCAGCAGAGTTCTTCCTACTGGCTTTCATTAGCTTTCTTCTTGGCTTTCAGAGTTTAGGGCGTTCAGATTCCAGTTTGTGGCAGAAGAACAGCTGTGCCTTCGAGGAGTTTCCGTTCTGTCAAACAAGACAGAGAATGCAGGATATGAGCAGACAGTTTCAGAACGCATTTTTGATTTGTTTGATTGCTGGAAAAGTATATAGAACATGAAAATATAACCACTGCTTATCCATTGACCCTCTTGCTGGGGTTGAAGAAGAGTTTTTTTTTTGTTTTTTTTTTTTTAATTACT